>CAUYON010095517.1:0-25062 GCA_963573935.1 Arctocebus calabarensis
TTCTATTCATCTTATTTTTTGAGAGTCCATTGCTTAGTTTTATCTTTTGCATCAGTGTGGAAGTTAGGTTCTGTCCTTTAATTTCTGAGTTCTTACTTTGCTGTTGATCCATTGTGATGGTCAGTGTGTAGAACAGGTTGAAGTATTTACTGTAGAGCTGGTCTTGTTGTGGTGAGTTTCCTCAATGTTTGTATATCAATAAATGATTTGATTTGATTGTATTTTTGGATTTCCTTTTGGTTATTTTCTACTTTCTCAGGATTTTCCTTCATTGTTTTTATCATCTGTATTTTAAATTCCCCTTCTCTCATTTCTAACATTTATTTATAGATGTAATCCTCTGCAATAGTTACTTCATGGTCCAGGGGTGGGGGGGGGAGTTTGCTCTAGTCTGGTTTTCATGTTGCCAGGATGTTTCTGCTGTTTCTTGCTCACGAGTGTTTTCTTTCATTGATTTTCTTGCCCTAATTTTTCTTACACTTCTTCTTGCTCTTTAATTTACCATGCCTCTGACCTAAAGTGTTGATGATTCCTTTTCATACAGGACTAAAAGAAAGAGAAGATGGAAGAGCAAAAAGGGAAAAGAGATTTAAAAAGAAAGAAAAAAAGACAGAGAAAGGAAAGGGGGTGAGTAAAAGGGAAGATTGACAAGAAGAAGAGAGGAACAGAAAGAAGGAGACAGGAATACAGTAGGGTATTTGGACCCACACTTTAAAAAATCTCCAACATCTGGGGGTACTAGGTTGAATGATTCCCTTGAGCTCTGCATCTCTTTGCCAGCCTGAGCTGACACTGTACTCCACCTCCACCAAATAGAGAGGAAAAACAAAATTACTATAAATCAAACCAATACAAACAAACAAAAAACCTTAAAGGATAAAATTGGGGGGAAAACCAAATTACAGTGGCAGAAACACTAATAAAAATGAAGTTCTTATTATTAAGGAAGGCCCCAATGAAAAATTATATTTAAACTTAGAAAAATGAAGAAAGAAATTCTAGGGGGGAAAAACTGAAATTCAAAAAAGGGAAAAAACAATCATGTATATAATTATGTATACACACACACATATATATATTTCTTGTTGAGTATTGCCTGAACAACACGTGATCATCTGGGGTATGAGATGCTAATCACAATACTATACAGATGTATAAGATGGAGACTGCAGTCCTCTGCCAACTTTTTTGCCCTCAAACTCCACAGGGTTGAGAGCCTGAATCTCTCCTCTGGCCGCTTTTGGCTAAGCAGAGGCTTTCCCAGGAAAGCATTTGTTGCTGGGATCTCTCCTGAAGTGGTTGCCCACTTATCAGGTACACCAAAACTGGCCTCAGTCTAAGCCCCTGAGGGCTAAGGCTGCAAGGCAGCTCTCCTACTGCCAAACAGTGAAAGCCCCACTCTTACCCCCAGAATCTCAGTCCCAGCCTCTGGGCACCGTTCAAAGTTACTAGATCACTAGCTCAAAGTCTTCCAGCATGGGCCTTATTCTGGGACTCTCAGGGTGGAGCCTACAGGGCAGCTCTCCCACAATGACTGCATGGGGCCTGCAGCCAAAGAACGAAAGCTCTATTCTGGCCCAGCGGCTCAGTCCCAAACTCTTGACAGTACTCAGTCACTTACACACTTGCCCACAGTCCCCCAAGGTAATTCAACCAGGTGCTGAAGTCCAAATTAAGAAAACAACTGCAGGAAAGCCCTCCCTCGTCTTCAATCTCACTGTTGCTGTAACTACAGCACAGCAGCCACCAAGGCCTCAGACTTAATGCAACCACTTGCCATGACTCTACTACTTTTGTCCTCCTTTTGGGGTCCAGAGGTCTCCTGCTGCCTTCCTGCTTCCCCAAAGGGATGTTTCTGGGCACAGCTCACAAGCCAGCAGTGCCTGGAGTCTTCTCTCCCCAATCTCACCATGCCCAGTTGCAAAGAAGCTGTTACTCAGTGGCCACCTTGCTCTGCCTCCCTCTCTCGTCTTTTATGGAACAATAAGTAACTAAGCAAACATTTACTGAGTGTTTCCTCTGTGTGAAGTCACCTGATTCCTTTACAGTTAATGAGTATTTAACCTGGGAGACCAAGGAAAGACAATTTTGATAGATACCTTTGTAGAAGCAGAAGACTCAGTCCTATTCTCCATTGACGATGCTGCAAATGTTACCATTAGGTCTCTATTCAAGGAACACTTTCAGCATAAAAATATTGATTTGCAAAAATAAAAGCAATACTCCTGAACTGCCAAGATCTGAGACTCTGTTCTTTCCTCATTATCCTACCAACTTTACGATTAAAAGCACACATTTGCCAGACAATTAATAAAGAAGGAGGAAGAATGGGGTATCTCTAGTCAGGAATTAGTACGAATATAAAGAACCCAAATGAGAAGCAAATTCATGACCTCAGTCTCTAGAGTCTAGGAAAAATGTGTTACATGGTATTCATGGCTTCAAAATGGATGCTCTTAATAAATATGTTTCCATGTAGAATACTTACATTATAGGTATAAGTCTTAAGTTGTACACAGTATGTCACCATAATCAGGGCATTCATATCTAAGCTGCTAAAAAAAGTCATCATTATTATTATACACTGCCATCTGTAAAAATAAGATAAGGATTTGAGGGGATAAAGGATGAAAACCATTTCTATTCTTTTTTTTTAATTAAACTTTTTTTTAAATTTTAAGATAAGTGTATTTTAGGCTGGATCTGGTGGCTCACGCCTATAATACTAGCACTCTGGGAGGCTTTGGCAGGCAGATTGCTTGAGCTCAGGAGTTCAGAGACCAGCCTGAGAAAAAGTAAGACCCTATCTCTACTAAAAATAGATTAGTGTTGCGGCAGGTGCCTATAGTCCCAGCTACTCAGGAGACTGAGGCAAGAGGATCACTTGAGGCCAAAAGTTTGAGGTTGCTGTGAGCTATCATATCATGGTCATTTACCCAGGACAACAGAGTGAGATTCTGTCTTTTAAAAAAAAGTGTATTTTAACATGTTATTATAAGAATAATACAGAGAGGCCCTGTGTACCTTTTATCCAGGTTGTTCCAATAGTAACATCCTTTGGGAACTGTAACAGTAATATTTTATCATCATCCAATCAAGTATTGGTAAATCTCAGGCTTATATCATCTTCTTACAATGTTTTAGAACTAAAATGCTTTTCATATAGGTTCAGATAGAAGAGCCTTACTTGTAAGACCAGAGTTGTGTCACCCCATTATAACAATGATTTTTTAATTTCTAACTAACATAGTCTACACCAGAGTGGTGAGTCTAAAAACAAGCATGTTAGCAGTGAATAAAACACCAGCTTTTCTATCAGAAGACCACATTTGGGATCAGGGCTTAAAAATAGTCTCTGTAGAAAACACTTTTCAATTATTGTTTCATAATAAGTTAGTCTGATTATAGTTTTTTTGAATTGAAAGTAATTCTCCCCCCTAAAAGTTGAAAACACATACTCTGGTCAAGCACACTCACAGAGCAAAAGTCTTATTGGAAATATTTTGTTGACTGAGCTCCATGAAAACTGGGACTTTTTGCCCATCATATTCACGGCTATAAGCCCAGCATAGTGCCTGGCTTACACTAGGTAATCATGACAAATATTGAAGGCCTTTTTAAATGAATAAATACTTCATCAGCAAGTCACAATTTAAAATTTGAGGCTAATAATTGCCAGAGAAGATACAATAAGGTTTCTGCTTAAAATAATTAGCACAAATTCCACTATTATAATAAAGAGACTTAAGCAATCTGCCTTACTGTAATTTAAAAAATCATGGCTAAATTATGGGAAATGTTGCTAATCATTCTATCATAGATATTTAATACAATTTAAAAGAAATAAGATCTACCCTTATTTTAGTCCAAGTGGGAAAAATGTTGATACATCCACTTACGTACAGACAAATAATTTCAGAAAGACAGAAACTGGAAAGGTAATAGGCTACTATGTATATAACATTCAAATGTGAATAAGAACATACAAATTCTCATAAGAAAGGATTTAAACTATCTTTTCAGCAAACTTTATTTTTTTTTGTTTGGTTGTTTTTGCTTTGTTTTAACAATTGGTTGGGTGAGGACAGAAGCAAGGCTTCTAGGCTCATTCAATTGCTTGAGGATCACTGATAACGTATGTTTTCTGGAAACACACACTTCTTTCAGTAGGCTATTTGATGTGGCCATATGCATTGTATAAGAGGAATTCTCCCACACATACCTTTTTTTTCTGGAGACAAAGTCTTACCATTTGGCCCTGGGCAGAGAGTACCATGGTGTCATCATAGCTCACAGCAACCTCAGTCTTTTGGGCTCAAGAGGTCCTCTTGCCTCCGCCCCCCAAATAGCTGGGATACAAGTACCCAATACAATGACTAGCTATTTTTTTTTTCCATTTTTAGTAGTGTTGGGGTCTTGGTCTTGCTCAGGCTGGTCTCGTGAGCTCAAGCAATCCACCCCCACCCACCTCAGCCTCCCAGAGTGCTAGGATCATAGGTGTGAGCCACCCTTCCCTGCAGGAATTTCTTTTTATAAACATAGATACAACTTAAAATTCTGGCCATATTTCTCAACTAATAAAATTCTATCTTGAATACTGTTAAGATCTTGGTTGTCAGCCTGGCCTCCTCCCGCTGTGCCCCTCCCACTTTGCCTCAGGGACTAGTCACAGCTTTCGTTACTGCAGATTTGTCAGGGACCTCAGGCGAGAGCAGCAGGGTCATTTTGGTGAAGCCCACTCTCTGAGGGAGGCGCACTCTCTGAGGGAGGCGAACAATCTTTAGGTTCTCAGGGTTGCACTCCTAAGCTTTACAGTGCACCAGCTGAGGTGAGGCCTCTGCCCTCGGCCATGCTTCTCCAGGAGACACCCATGGCGAAAGTGCGAATGCAGACATTGTGCCCGCTGCGCCTCCGCGCGGATAGTACGAGTGCAGACGTTAGGACCGTTGGGCGTTGCGCAGCATAAACAAAAGATGGATCGCCAAGGTGGGAAAGACAGGCGTAAGGCTCTCGGCTTCCAGTGGCAGAACTATAAGCTCATTTTTGATCCTGCCTTGGAGCCTGCCTTTCGCAGAATTTCTCCGAAGGTATACCGCTATGATGGAATTCGATTCAGTGTCAACAGCTCGAAATACGTACCAGTTGAAAACCTCAAAGACCCCCGTTGCATTATCCGACCCAAAAAGAGAGACTTTTTCCTTCCAGTACCTAACTTCAAGCTGGATGAGTTCTATGTCGGACAGATCCCACGTACAGAAGTGACTTTCGCAAGATTGAATGACAACGTGAGGGAGAACTTCCTCAAAGAGATGTGCGAAAAGTATGGTGAAATACATGAGGTAGAGATTCTTTTTCATCCCCGTACTCGCAAGCAGTTGGGCCTGGCCCGTGTGCTTTTCACCAGCGCTCGGGGCGCCAGGGAAGCGGTCAAAAACCTCCACCATACTTCCGTCATGGGCAACATTATCCACGTCCAGCTTGACATCAAAGGACAACAACGAATGAAGTACTATGAACTAATTGTGAATGGCTTCTACACTCCTCTGACTGTGCCTACTGAGAGCCAAACTCAGAGTGAGAAGCTTGAATGTCACCAATATGCTTCCTCTGACATGGCTTCATACTCCGCAGACACTGCTATCATGGACACTACCGGCAATGGCATCCCGGGCTCCCAGAACACAAACTTCTTCAGCAGCCAACAAGACACTCCATCTTCCTTTGGCCAGCTAACCACTCAATCCTTCCATGGAACCCCCTACATGTCTGGGGGCAGCATCTCCAAGTTTCAGGACTCTGCCTACTCTAGCAGCACCAATTCAACCTCCTTCAGGTGCCGGCGGTTATCGAACAGGTACCAAGATTCCTTTTCCCGCCGCCATTTTTCTGATTCTTCGGCCTCCATGGCCACCTCTACTACCACTTCAGTCACCACTAGAGCCACCTCTGCATCCTTTACCACTTCTTCCTCGATGTCCGTATCCCCCTTACCATCTTCTTCCCCACTGTCCTCTCAATTTCGTGGTTCTGACTCAATCTACCAGGCATATTATCAAAGACGGTATCGCTACAAGCGCCATGCTTCCTGCCCACCCCACCGGGCAACTCGAAAAGAGTCCCCTGGGGCCACTTACGCTAAAAACACAGCTGAGCGTTTCCCATCTTCCTATACCTCTGACTTTCCCCATGAGCCCAGCTGGCCTGCGAACCAGAACTATTGGCCTCCTGCCTTAGAGGCTTCATTCTTGGAAACTCCAGAACCCGGTGGGGGTGGGGATGCTCAATGGCCCAACCGTGAGAGAAAAGAGACTCAGACCTCTCTCTGCCGAGCCTTATATGCCCGCTCTGGTTCCCCAGCCCCGGAGACAACCACTGAGAGTGTGCCCTTCACACAGCACAGCAGCCTGGATTCCCGCATTGAAATGCTGTTGAAGGAGCAATGCTCCAAGTTTTCTTTCCTGGATTCTGTCACAGTGGAGGAAGAAGATAACAGTACAGGACCTGGGGCTAGAGACACAGGGATGGTGGTACCTTCTGGGTCAGGTCATGGGCCCTTCACACCCTCTCCAGCCCTGGCTAATTTTGAGAATGCGGAACCTGCAGGGAGTGGGGAACCAGGAGCTACTTGGGAGTCTTACAGGGCCAAAAGACAGAACCAGGCTTCTCCATGCTTTTCCGGAGAGGACATGGACATCTCCGATGATGACAGGGGTAACTCACCCCCTCTAGCCCCAACACTCCCTCAGCAGCCTCCACTCCCTCCCCCTCTTCCTCCCTACCTTGCTTCCTTTCCCCTTGCTTATCCTCCCCACCAACCTGCCTACCTTCCCCTACCTGGACCTGATGGGCCACCACTCCCCAAGTACCCCCCACCTCCTCAACCACTCCCCTACATGTATGACTCTGTAAACTCTTTGGCACTTACAGATCAACTTGGGGCTCAGTGGGGAGGGATGCCACAGATGTTAACTTCCCTCCACCATCAGGGCAAGGCGTTGACTGCTGCCTCAGCTGGTTATCCTAGTGGGGAATTTGGGGAGGGCTTCCTCCCATTCCCACCTCCCCAGAAAGCAGCCTATGGTTTGCCCTATGATTTGCCCTATGATCTATATATACAAGGGCAAGAAGGCCAATGGGCATACTCAGGAGGCCTACCACCTGCCTTTGCCTATAGCAGTCAAGCCCCAGCCCCACCCTCACCTTTGCCCACGGCAGACCAGCCTGAGCCCTCTTCAGTCTTTCAAGAAGAGGCACAGCTGCCTTCCAGAGTGGAAGCAGAGCTAACAGATGGCAAGGCCCAATCATCAACAGACATCACGGGCCTTGGGACGACCACTGTGGTCAAAGAGATGAAGAGCATCATACAACGAGACCTTAAACGCAAGATGGTTGAGAACGTGGCCTTTAAAGCTTTTGACCATTTATGGGATGGTATGGAAGAAAAGACCAAACCATTACAGAATGCACCCAAACAGAAAGCCAAGGAAGAAGATAAAGAGAAGATGAAGTTCAAAGAACCTGGCATGCTATCCCTTGTAGATTGGGCACAAAGTGGGAGTACCACAGGCGTCAAGACCCTCGCCTTTACAGCAGGCCTGCCAGGGGACCTGCAGCTGCCTTCATTCAGGGTAAAGCGAAAACAGCCATCAGAGATTTCAAAGGCCAGGGAGGAAAAGAGGCCCTGGCTTTCTATGCCAGCTGAAAAAGATAAAGATGGCCCAGAGCAAGAGGAGGCAGCCAGGGAGCCAGGACATCCAGAGACCAAGCCTCCACAGCGAGATGAAGAGCAAAGCAAGACCCAGGGCACGCCTTGCATGTCCTTTGTGCTTGACAAAGGAGAGGAAGCATCCCAGAATTCCTCCTCAGAGAAAGATGAGGAGGATAACGAGAATGATGAAGACAGAGAGGAAGCTATGGATACCAGTGAGGAGATAGAGGCATCAAATGTTGAGGATGAGGAAAGTGATTCATCCTCCAAATGCACATCAGACTTCAAGAGCAGCAGCTCCTCTTCTTCATCTAAGTCATCCTCTGAAGATGAAGAGGAAGAGGAGCAGCCAGCAGCCATTCTCACAGTCTCACCACCCCCCGGAGAAGTCCTAGCACCAGTGCTAGTACTTGCTGAAGAGTCCGAATCAGAGAGGGTTGCGTGCTCCCCAGACACACTGCTGCCTGAACTAGAAAAGTCTCCAGCAAAACCTGCAGGTCCTGCTGAGGAGCCACTTCCCAGTGTGCCCAAGCCACTTCCAGAGCTACCAGAGCTACCATCTGGGCCCTCAGCCCCTACCCCTGATGAATTCCACTCTTCTCCTATCCTTTTCCTGCCCCCACTCAAGAAACACCAGAAAACTGTATTCTTTTCTGTTGTGGAGGAGGTGCCAGCCCCACAGCCTCCCCTAACTGACCCACTACAGGCCAACTCTCCTGACCCAGTCTCTAGCAAAGTGCCCCAGGATGTGGAGCAAACCATTTGCAACCTGCCTCTGGGTGGTGAATCCCCTGTTAAGAGCTGGCCCCAAAGACGTCAGAGCCAGGCTGGAGATGGAGGCCACTCTACCAAGGAAGAAGAGGCTGAGCCAGGGACGGAAGTAGACCTAGCAGTTGGCCTGCCCAGACTAGCTCCCCTGCCTACTATTGATGAGTCAGAGGCCACAGAAACCTTGGATGAGGCAGATCACTCCAGCCTCTTGTTCTGCCACATCTTCCTGGATCATAACTATGCTCAAGCCATCAAGCCCTCTAAGCCAGTCGCTCAGGCCCTGAAGCCGTTCCTTTCCCATGAAGCTCTGTTCGACTCTCCAGCAGTTGACGTTCTAGAGGCCTCCGAGATCATGTTAGCTGAGGGAGAGAAACCAAAGAAGCGACGACGACTGCAGCAGCAAGAGTGGGAAAAGGAAGAGGAGGAGTCCGATTCCACTGAGAGGAGTAGCTGCAGTGATAGGGAGGGGGCCGGCTGGCAGTACACCCTCAGTTCCTATACTCAGTGCCACCAGCCCCCACCACCACACCCGTCACCTTCCACCTTTAAGCCACGCAACGAGGTGCAGGAAATATCCATCCTGTATGACATTTGGAGCTCAGGCCTGGACTTAGAAGACATGAACTACCTGAGGTTCACATATGAGCACCTGCAGCAGAGAAGTGGGGCTGAGTGGCTTAACAACACCCGTTGGGTCCCTCATAGCATCACCAGCCTGAGCACTACAGAACATGAGTTGGGGGCCCAGGATGGGCCCCGAGAGCACCAGACGGGCTCTGCCCGCAGTGAAGGCTACTGCCCTAACATCAAGGAGAAGAATAAGTGCCTGGAAGTGTGCTCTGTCTCAGCCGGGCAGCTGGAAGGAGTGGACACTCAGGGGCCTAATCGTGTTTTCTCCAAGCGCAGGGCTGAGCAGCGGCGGCTGCCGAGTGCCATTGGCACTGCTACCATTATGGATGGTGATCTGCTAAAGTTAAACCAGCCCAAGTTCCAGAAGAAACTCCGATTTGGAAGGAGCCAGATCCATGAGTGGGGTCTGTTTGCCATAGAACCCATTGCAGCTGAAGAGATGGTCATTGAATACATGGGTGAGACCATCCGCCAGACAATGGCTGTCATGAGGAAGAAGCGCTATGCACAGGAGGGCATCAGCAGCAGCTACTTTTTCCGGGTAGACCATGACACCGTGATCGATGCTACCAAGCGTGGCAACCTGGCAAGATTTATCAACCACTGCTGCATGCCCAATTGCTATGCCAAGGTGATCACTGTCAAGTCACAGAAGAAGATAATAATCTACTCCAAGCAGCCTATCAATGTAGATGAGGAGATCACCTGTGACTACAAATTCCCACTGGAAGACAAGAAAATCCCGTGTCTGTGTGGCACTGAGGGCTGCCGTGGGTACCTTAATTGAGTTAGAGCAGAACTGATGCTCACACTATTTAGTCTCCCTTGATAACCTGAGCTCCCAGCACCCTGCCCCAGCCTTAGTGGGCTCAGCAGGGCCCACATGCCCCCATCTCCAGGTATGGGGTTGGAGAACCCAGAACCCAGAGCCCAGCAAGGGAGCCTCAGTCCCTTGAGGCAGTTTCTGCCTCCCCTGTCACCCCTCCCTATTATCCCCTAATTTTTTTTTCTTGGCAAAGAAGCAACAGCTGTAAATGTTTTCTTTAGCAGCCAGCAGCTGTTTATCCGGCTGTGGAAACCTGCAATGCCAGTGTATACAGATCCTGTTCTTTGGAGTTTACATACCCTTTTGTTTGTGTTAAAGCAGAATTCCCCCTTATGCTCCGTATATACCCTTACCCAGTTTAGGGGTCTCTAGGTCTGTGGCCATGTTCTCCCACTTAGGATGCCCTGTGCCCCCAGTCCAACGGACTTTGTGCTGGAACTCTGCCTCATCTTCTGTTCCTGCAAGACCCTATTGGCCACCCTCCCCTCCCACCCTGGTGCCTAGAGGCTCTAGCTCAGTCAGACCACAATGGTGGGGTGGGCCTTCCTTATTAGGCTGGATTATACATATATATAGCACTACAGTTAATAACGCAAACCCAACACCACGTTTTTATAATTGCGGTTAAACTTTATTGTACAAAAAAAAAAAAAAAGAAAAAAGATCTTAGCCATCAATTCAATCAATTCAGCCTTTCCAACTAGCAAAATAAACATCTACATAGACTCAAGATATTGGTTCACCTCATAAATACACTCCTATTCTCTTGTGGGAATGGCCCATAGCTTTAAGACATCAAATAAAATCTGAGAATGTTGATAATAAAATTTTTACCATAACTGTTATTATTGCTGGTGACTTTTTTCTTTCAATAGATTTCATTTCCCATACATTATATGGTATTAATAATGATACTTTGTAATCTGTGCTATTTTAAAATCTTCAAGTAATTTTACCAATATTCATTTAAAAAGCATATTCTTATATTCATCCTATGAGTAATAAGCACATCACATTTTGAATGTTATTTTAGAAAAATCACAGTACTCATCTTTAAATTGTGATGCCAATTTAGTCAAACATTTCCTTCATTGAGGAGAAATTAGATGAATTAGTTGTTTCACTGAGTTCAATCATCATTATTTTAACTTTCTATTTTATCAAGCATCTTTGGAGTGCTTTATACTAAGAGTAACCATAAAATATATATTTTTGCATGGGAAAGGAAGTGCTATTATTAAGTATACCTGGACAAAAGGCATATAGCAGGACTGTCATAGGCAAACCAGGACATATGGTCCCCCTATTTGTCTTTTACAAAGCACTTTCACTCACAGACTGTCCTAGGTCAGGTTCTCCCAGAGGCAGACTCTGAAACAAGGATTTGAGTACATGTGATTTATTAAGAAAACACTCCTATCTCTCTCCTCTTTCCCCTTCTTCTTGAGCTATAGTTGGGTTATAGCTTTCATATAAATTGGTTTCATAGTAGGGCTGAGTACAGGGAGTGGAGAGGAGTGGGGAGAGAGGCTAATTGGTGGGACCGCACCTACGGTGCATTTTACAATGTTACAAGTTAAATTTACTAAGTGTAGAATATAAATACCTTAACACAATAACCAAGAAAATGCGGTGAAGACTATGTTAACCAGTTTGATGCACAAGAAATGGGGAAAGGGGCAAGGGAGGGGAGGGGAAGGGGGAGGATGGGTGGAGGGAGGGTGGAGGGAGGGTGATTGGTGGGATTACACTTACGGTGCATCTTACAAGGGTACAAGTGAAAATTACTAAATGTAGAATATAAATGTCTTCATATAGTGATTAAAAGGCCTTGAAGGCTATGTTAAATAGTTTAATGAAAATATTTCAGATTGTATATAAAGTCAGCACATTGTGCCCCATGATTGCACCAATGTACACAACCATGATTTAATAAAAATAAATAAATACATAAAAAAGAAAATATTTCAAATGGTATATAAAACCAGCACATTGTACCCCATGATTGCATTAATGTCCACAGCTATGATTGAAAAAAAAAGAAAAAAGAAAGAAAGAAAGAAAACACTCCCAGAAGAAAAGGAAGAGGGTGGAGAAAGTAGGACAGGGAAAGGGAAGAAGCCTGGAAATGATACAATTTCAGAAGTCCCAGAGTCAACCTGCTCCCAAGAGAAATAAATTACACTGGAGTTTATTCCATGCCAGGCAAAGAAACTGGGCCTTTGTCATCCCACACCAGTCAGCTCTTCCCTTCAGACCATTCCCATCAGATGAAATAAAACTCTAGCTCTTCAAACAGGTAAAAAAGTTCCAGTGCCCATGGACAATCTTCTGAAGGTTATCAAGAACACAGGAACGGGGGGATGGGCCAGGTACCACCAGTGTTCATTGTATATACATCCATTTACTCAATTATCCCAACAAGTCTACGAAGTACATTTTATTAATCTCCATTTTAAATATGAGGAAATTACTGGGCTACTGTGAATCTTTTCAAAGAGGCCTGTCCAGGATCACATAGCGTATCATCAGCAGAGCTGAGATTTACACTGAGGTCTTTGGACTCAAAATGGATAGAGCTTTTATTGCCAGGTGTGATGGATCACGCCTGTAATCCCAGCACTCTTGGAGGCTGGGGCAGGTGGATTGCCTGAGCTCACAGGTTTAAGACCAGCCTGAGCCAGAACTAGACCTCCTCTCTAAAAATAGCTGGGCATTGTGGTGGGTGTCTGTAGGCTCAGCTACTTGCGAGGCTAAGACAAAAGAATCACTTAAGCCCAAGAGTTTGAGGTTGCTGTGAGCTATGACACTACAGCGCTCTACCAAGAATGACAAAGTGAGACTGTCTCAAAAAAAAAAAAAAAATGCATAGAGCTTTTAATCTGCAATAACTACCAGGTAGTTTCAAGTTGGTAAGTTTATGTGTAGTCTTTAGTAGAAAACACTATTAAAGAAGTAACACTTTATGAAAGTTTTGGTGTCCAAGCTTAGTATAATTATATTTATCTGCCTCATATTATAGGCACATTTTCTAGTTAAAACCATGAGTTTGGGAGAAAAAAATCATTTCTTTTATATTAGTGGTTAAAGGGAAAAGTTAATTTGCCAATGTTCTCCAGAGAAACAGGAAATACACATATGTGTGCGGCACGTATGCACACATGTGTATGTCTATGTGTGGGTGTGTGTATGTGTAGGGGAGAGGGAGGAGGAGAGGAATATTTATTACAAGGAATTGGCTGAAGAGATCATAGAGGCTAACAAATCTTAAGATTTGCAGGGTGACTTGACAAGCTAGAAGCCCAGGGGAACTAATGGTGTAGTTCTGGTCTGAGTCCAAAAGAGAGCTGATGATGTAAGTTCCAGTCTAACAGCCCATAGGCTTGAGATAAAGGAAAAGTCAATGTTTCAGTTCCAGTCCAAAGGTAGGAAAAAAATATTTCCCAGTTCAATGGTCACCATGCAGGAAGAATTTCCTTTACTTAGTAGAGGGTCAGTCTTCCTGTTCTATTCAGGTCCACCAATATTCAGGAGGGAATCTTCTTTATTTGGTGTTCAGATTTATATGTTAATGTCACGTAAAGAAATCTCACAGAAATACTCAGAATACGATTTGACCAAATATCTGAGTACCACTAGGCCCACTCAAATTGGCATGTAAGATTAATCATAATTGATATTGCCCTAAGACCTTGTGCATGACTATAAAAACAGCATTTTTTAAAATTATTCAGCTTCCTAAATTTAAAAACACATAGTTCCTCTTCTTATGATCTGCTAGGATTAGAGACTATTTCTACATTATTTAATGAAAATTACATGTGTTTTCTCGGAATCTATTGTCTTGAGTTTTTTCTGTCTTCTTTTCAGTTAATGTACAGGCACTTACATATAGGAAGTAATCTTATAAACAAATGGAATATATTTTGATATTATCAATTTTTGAGAGGAAGAGAAGTAATAAAACAAAAATTGTTTTAGTGTAGTCATACTGTGAGGAGAAATTTTTAAATATTTAGATCTACTTAAAGAAATAAAACTGTTCCTATGATATGAAACCACAACTTGATTTACTGGTGGGGGGAAGTCAAATAGTTCCTTTGAACTGAACTGATAAATTCAATTGAAGTACAAGGTCACAAAACAGTAACACAGCTAGCACCCAAACCTAGCTCTTAGCCACCAAGCTCTACTGTTTCCCTAAAATAGATTGTTTAGTTTTCCATGTGTATTATTTTCAAATAGGTTGTTTATCTCTAGCAATTTCTTAGTTTAAAAATATTTCTTTTCAGTCTAGCGCCCACAGCTTAGTGGTTAGGGTGCCAGCCACATACACTGGGACTGGTAGATTTGACCCCAGCCCTGGCCTGCTAAATATCAGTGACAACTACAACAAAAAAAGTAGCCAGGCATTGTGGCAGGCACCTGTAGTCTCAGCTACTTGGGAGACTGAAGCAAGAGAATTACACAAGCCCAAGAGTTTGAGGTTGCTGTGAGCTGTGACGCTACAGTACTCTACCAAGGGTGATATAGTGAGACTCTGTCTCAAAAACAAAAACAAACTATTCGTGCCTCTTCTTGCTATTGAAACTTTACTAATCTTTGGAAATTCAACACAAAAGCAAGCTTCTCAAAGAAACTTTTCAAGTGCTCTACTCAGAATGCTTTCTCTACTCCCTTGCTTTTTAAACACAGTCCTGTGATAGACCTCTATCATAGCTCTTGTTTGACCTTATGTCAATCTCTCTTGCTGGCTCATGAGACCCCTGTGGGCTCACAACATCTATGACTGAGAATTGTGTAAGTGCTTAATAACTACTGTGTGAATATTTCTCATCCAAATTTGCTTTGATGACAGAGAAATAACAACTACTCTCTGTGGGATCTAAAAGACTTGTGGTGCCTGTGTCCCACTTCAACTACTTCATACCTATGAGCTTCCAACCTTGGAGCGCATTATTCTGTGTTCACTTTCAAACAAAAGGTTTATATAGAATGATGTCTCCATTCCCTTCTTTTTATAAATATATGACATATTATTTTCCTTCCTTTTTCTCCTTTTTTTTTTGTTCTTTAAGCACTTATTGAATATTAACTATGTGCTAGGCACTGGGGACACAGCTCCATCATAACCTCATTCTTTTAATGGGAATATACGCATTTTTGGACTCTCCACTATTTCAAGGTATATTATTTCTTAAATCATTGGGATGAAATGCAGTTGGAAGTCAGGGATATTTTTAGTTTTTCATAAGCAGTGTCTACAGCAATGAGCTCTCCTAGAATCTGAAATTTTTCAAGAAATCACCCATCCCATATTATTTTTCCCTCATAGCATAGGAATAAACATCTAGATAGAGCAAAAGTGAAACTTATTCATGATAAGCACTAAAAAACCTGCACTCCTAGGCATATATAATTAAATTGCTAAAAACAGAAGATAGAGACGCAGCCAGTATGCACTGGCAAGAATTAATCAATCATGAAGCTCTACCTAACTTCAAAAGGCATAGGAAATGTAGAGGGTTAAATGGTAATTACCAATATTATTATCATAGCAATTAGGAAAAATACATTTTAGAAAAGGGAAGTAGCTGTCACCAAAGTAGGAGTCTTCACTGCAGTGGTGCCCCGGAACCTCTGGGACCCTCAGTGCAGTCAACTATTCTCTGCACCATGCTGTGGGAGACCTTCAAGGAGCGGCACACCTCTGAACAGAGAGTAGATAATGTCCGGCTCATCCAAGAGCAGCACCCTACCAGCATCCCAGTGATAATAGAACAATATAAGGGTGAAAAGCAGCTTCCTGCCTGGATAAAACCAAGTTTCTCATACCTGATCATGTCAACCTGAGTGAAGTGGACTTATCAAGATAAATAGAAGGTGCTTACAGCTCAGCACTAACCAAGCCTTCTTCCTGCTGGTGAACACACACAACATGGTGAGCATCTACACACACCATCTCCAAGGTGTATGACCCCTAGAAGGGTGAAGACGGGTTCCTGTACATGATGTACACCTCCCATGAGACATTCGGGATGAGACTAGCAGTGTAAGACCAGAAAAATAAATCGATTCTAGAACGTTTTATACCCTTACCAAGGAAAAAAAGGGGTGTTATCAACTGAAATTGATCAGTTCACCTAATCACAGATCATTACAACAGTAGTGTCCCCACCTCCTGGAGTTTTAGAAAGTTGTTTCTGTAAAAATGAGCTCCAAATGAGCACATTCAGCTTCAGAAAACTATGTCACTTAACCTAGTCTATCTTGTCTTTAAATCTTAGAAGTTTAAAAATAAAATACTTTGCATTATAAATTGCCAACAAATAAACCTGAAAGTTATGTTGATGCTCCTTTCCCCCCAATAGGAATTTGCAATATGAACAATAATTATTATTATTTTTATTTTGTGGAATCTCTTTCTTTTATTTATTTTATTTTTTTTTTATTTTTTACTTTTTCATGAATACATTTATGCCATTATGGGATTCAATGTGTTGATTATATGTACAAATTGGAGTGCTTACATGCTACTAATCAACATAGCCTTTACCTCATTTACCCAATTACAGCATTAAGACATTTGTGTTCTACACCTGACATATCCAACTTGTACTTGCACTATGCTCCATAGGTGTGGTCCCCCTACTTACCCTCCCTCTATCGACCCACCTCCTCCCTTACCCTCTCCTTCCCCTTCCCTCTTTCATCCTAGGCTATAGTTGTGTTTCATTTTTCATATGCAAGTGTGAGTGATTATAAATTGGTTTCACAGTAGTGCTAAGTACATTGGCTTTTTTATTTCCATTCCTGAGATACTATATTAAGAAGAATATTTTCCAGCTCCATCCATGTAAACATAAAAGAGGTAAAGTCTCCATTTTTTTAATTCTGCATGGTATTCCATGGTATACATATACCATAATTTGTTAATCCATTCATGGATCGATGGGCACTTGGGCTTCTTCCATGACTTGGCAATTATGAAATGAGCTGCAATGAACAATCTGGTGCAAATATCTTTATTGCCAAATGATTTTTGTACTTTGGATATTCACCTAGAAGAGGAATTGCAGGATAAAACAGCAGGTATACATTTATATCCCTGAGAGATCTCCAAACTTCCTTCCAAAAGGAATGTATTAGTTTGCATTCCCACCAGCAGTGCAAAAGTGTTCCCTTTTCTCCACATCTGTAGTTTGGGGGTTTTGTGATGCAGGCTACTCTTACTGGAGTTATATGGTATCTCAGAGTGGTTTTGGTTTGCATTTCTCTGAGGATTAAAGATGATGAGCATTTCTTCATGTGTCTGTAGACCATACACCTGTCTTCTTCAGAGAAGCTTCTGTTCATGTCTCTTGCTCACAATGAAATGGCATCACTTTTTTTTCTTAGTAATAAGTTTGAGTTCACTGTGGATTCTGATTATTAGACTTTGGTGGAAATATAAATAGTAAAAATGCTCTCCTATTCTGAGGGCTGTCTATCTGCTTTACTTAGTGTGTTCTTAGCAGTGCAGAAGCTTTTTAATTTGATCAGATCCCAGTTATGTATTTTTGATGTTGCTTCAATTGCCCAGGGTGTCCTCCTCATAAAGTATTCTCCCAGGTCAATTTTTTCAAGTGTTTCCCCTGCACTCTCTCTAAGAATTTTTAGTTTCATATTTTAAGTTTAAGTCCTTAAACCGGTGAGAGTCAATTTTTGTTAGAGGAGAAAGGTGTGGGTCCAGTTTCAGTCTTCTACAAGTCGCCAGCCAATTCACCCAGCACTATTTGTTGAATAGGGAATCTTTCCCCCATCAAAAATCAAATGACGATAAGTGTCTGGGTTCACCTCTTGGTTTTCAATTCTGTTCCATACATCTACCTCTCCATTTTTGTGCCAGTACCATGCTGTTTTGATCACTATCAATTTATAGTATAGTCTGAAGTCTAGAGGCATGATTCCTCCTGATTTGTTTTCATTTCTGAATAATGTCTTGGTTGTTTGAGGTTTTTACTGTTTCCATATAAAATTAAATACTAATTTTTCAAGGTCTTTAAAGTATGACACAGGTGCTTTAATAGGTATCACATTAAATCTGTAGATTGCTTTAGGTAGTATAGACATTTTAACAATATTGATTCTTCCCAGCCATGAAATGGTATATTTTTCCTTTTGTTAACATCTTCAGCTATTTCTTTTCTCAGAGTTTCATAGTTCTCTTTATAGAGATATTTCATGTCCTTAGTTAGATACACTCCCAGATATTTCATCTTCTTTGGCATTATTATAAAGGGAATAGAGTCCTTAATTGTTTTTTTCCCCTTGACTATTGTTGGTATATATAAAGGCTACAGATCTGTGAGTGTTAATTTTTATCTTGAGATGTTGCTGTATTCCTTGATCACTTCTAGGAGTTTTGTAGTTGATTCCCTAGGGTTTTCTAGATACATAACCATATAGTCTGTGAAGAGTGACAGTTTGATCTCCTCTGGTCCTATTTGGATCCTCTCGATTGCCTTCTCTTGCCTGATTGTGGTGACTAAGACTTCCATTACAATGTTAAAAAGCAGTAGAGACAGTGGCCAACCTTACCTGGTTCCTGATCTGAGTGGAAATGATTTCAATTTTACTCCATTCAATGCGATATTGGCAATGGATTTGCTGTAGATGGCCATTTTGATAAACATTTTGATCAAGAAAGGATGCTGGATATTATCACAAGCTTTTTATGCATCAATTGAGAGAATCATATGGTCTTTGTTTTTTAATTTGTTTATGTGATGTATTATATTTATAGATTTACATATATTGAACCATCCTTGGGACCCTGGGATGAAACCCCCCTGGTTGTGATGTATAATTTTTTTGATGTGTTGTTGAATTCTGTTTGCTAGGATCTTATTGAATATTTTTTCATCAACATTCATTAGAGATATTATTAGTCTACAATTTTCTTTTCTTGTTGGATCTTTTCCTGGTTTGGGAAGCAGGGTGATATTTTCTTCATACAATGTGTTGGGATGTATTCTTTCTTTTTCTATGTTTTGGAAAAAGTTAAGTAATACAGATTTGAGTTCCTCTTTAAAGGTTTGGTAGAATTCTGATGTGAAGCCATCTGGTCCTGGGCTTTTCCTTTGGGGGAGATCTCTTATAGTTGATGCTATTTTAGAACTTCTTATAGGCTTGTTCAACATTTCCACTTCTTTCTGGCTAAGTCTAAGAGGTTGGCATGTTTCCAAGTATTGATCTATTTCCCTCAAATTTTCATACTTCTGAGAATAGAGTTTTATGTAATATTCATTAAGGAATTGTTGAATTTCTGAGAAGTTTGTTATTTGGCCTTTATCATTCTGATTAATGAAATTAGGGATTTTACTCTTCTATTTATGGTTAGGTTAGCCAAAAGTTTATCTATTTTATTTACCTCTTAAAAAAAAAAAAAAACCAGCTTCTTGATTGGTTGATCTGTTGTATGATTCTTTTGTTTTCAATTTCATTTAGTTCTGCTCTAATTTTAGTTATTTCTTTTCTTCTGCTGGGTTTAGGTTTGGAATGTTCTTACTTTCCCAGTTGCTTGATGTGTCCCATTAAGTTGTTGATTTCCTCTCTTTCTGTTCTTTTGAAGAAGGCTTCAAACGCTATAAATTTCCCTCTTAGGACTGCCTTTGTGGTATTCCAGAGGTTCTGATAGTTCATGTCTTCATTATTGTTTTGTTCCAAAAATTTGTTAACTTTCTTCTTAATCTCATCTATGACCAAGTTATCATTCAGCATGAGGTTACTTAGTTTCCATGTTTTTGTATGCATATGCAGATTCTTGTTGTTACTGAGTCCAACTTTTATTCCATGATGGTCCAAGAAAATATAAGGAATGATTTTTATTCTTTTAAATTTGGTGAGGTTAGACTTATGACCTAAGATGTGATCAATTTTGGAGGATGGTCCATGGTCTGATGAGAAGAATATGTATTCAGTTTTGTTAGGATGAAATGTTCTGTAGATGTCTGTTAAATGCAAATGTTGGAGGGTTAATTTAAGTCTAAAATTTCTTTCCTTAGTGTCTTTTTGGAGGATCTATCCAACACTGCCAAAGGAATGTTACAAAACTCCAACAATTATGGTGTGGGAGGAAATAATGTTGCTCATGTCTGTTAGAGTCTGTCTTATAAATTGAGGCGCATTCTGGTTGTGTGTATAAACATTAATAATTGACATCTTGGCACCTGTGGCTCAAGCAGCTAAGGCGTGAGCCACATACACCTAAGCTGGCGGGTTTGAATCCAACCTGGGCCTGCAAAAAACAACGACTGCAACCAAAAATTGGCCGGGCGTTGTGGCGGACGCCTGTAGTCCCAGCTACTTGGGAGGCAGAGGTAAGAGACTCGCTTGAGCCTAGGAATTGAAGTTTGCTGTGAGCTGTGATGCTACAGCACTCTATCCAGGGTGACAACTTGAGGCTCCGTCTCAAAAAAAAAATTAATAATTGAAATCACATCATGTTGAGTGTTGCCCTTAACAAATATGAAGTGACCATCTGTGTCTTTCCTTACTTTTGTTAGTTTAAAGCTTATCGCATCAGCAAATAAAATTGCAACACCTGCTTTTTTCTGCTTTCCATTTGCCTGAATTATAGATGACCATCCCTTCATCCTGACTCTATGTTTATCTTTTAAGGTAAGGTGAGATTCTTGAATTCAGCAGATGTCTGGCCTGAGTTTTTGTATCCAGTCAGCCAACCTATGCCTCTTGTGAGGGCAATTTAAGCCATTCACATAAATTGAGAGTATTGATAATCCAGATAATATTTTGGATATCGAGTTTTTCAAAAGTCCAGTGGACATTTTTAATCCTTTCACCATTTGTGGAAGTTGGAATTTGATCAAAAGTTTCTGAGTGAGTTTACTTTGGTGGTGGAGGATTGTGCTGGTCATTGTGGAGGATAAGTCTGAGAATATCCTGGCGATCTGGTTTAGTTATGGCAAATTTCTTCAACAAGTGCATGTCATTAAAGTATTTAATTTCTCCATCATAGATGAAACTCAGTTTAGCTGGATACAGGATCCTGAGTTGAAAGTTATTTTGTTTAAGGAGATTAAAGTTTGATGACCACCATCTTCTAGCTTGAAAGGTTTCAGCAGAGAGATCTGCAGTCATTCTAATGTTCTTCCCCTTATAAGTTATGGTTTTCTTACATCTGGCTGCTTTCAGAATTTTGTCCTTCATATAAACTTTGGTGAAGCTAATTATAATGTGTCTATGAGAATTTTTATTTGGGTTGAGTTGTGCAGTGTTCTGAAACTGTCTGCTACCTGAATTTCAGAATCTCTTGGCATGTCTGGAAAATTCTCTTTGATTATTTCATGAATTAAAGCATCTGTATCCTTTGCAGTAACCTCATCACTTTCAGATATTCCTATAAGGCAAATATTAGATCTCTGAATTATCCCAGAGCTCTCTGAGAGAATGATCCATTTTTGTTCTCCACTTTTTTTCCTCTTTGAGCATTTGGGAGCATTCAAAAGGTTTGTCTTCAATTTTAGAGGTCCTTTCTTCTGCCTGCTCCATTCTGTTACTGAGGGATTCTACTGTATTTCTCAGATCCTTGAGGGCTGCAAGTTCTTGCCTCAATGTGTCAAAATCTTTGGTCATTTTGTCTTTGAATTCATTGAATTCTTGTGATAGAATTCATTGAATTCTTGAATTCAAAGATTCTTGAATCTTTTGAATTACTCCTTGAAATTCTAATTCCATCTTCACCTCCATTCTGTTGATCTTATTTGCTATCCAAATTCTGAACTCAATTTCTGACATCTCAGCCATCTGTTTATGAATGGGATCTTGTGCTGTGTCTGCCATATCTTTCCTTGGAGGAGTTGGTCTACTCAGATTATTCATGTTGCCAGAGTTTTTCTGCTGATTCTGCCTCATGATTGTTTTTCACCATTAGCTAGATGGTCAATTAAGGTGAAATTGGATTGCAAGTTCCTGGAGTTGCGGTTAACCAGCCCTTTGTCAAGGATCTGGGACTGATGACTGCAGCTTTTTCCCCTATAGCTTTGCAAAGGACCCATACAGTAATACAGTCTGAGGCTAAGGAAACCTGCTTGGTGTGGTGGGGTTAGGTGGCTCTGTCTTGTGTTCAGCTGGTTCTTGTCTGAATCCTAGTGAATCTGTGACTCTGGTGAAGTCTTACTGTGGAGAAATACAAGCAACTAAGACACCCCACCACCCATGGACAATAACTAGAAGAGGAATATCAACCCTTACTGTTACCACACAATCAGAGTACCACCTGAGAGGGTCCTTGGGTGATAGGCCCAGGTTAGAAGTTCCAAACCTATTGACCCAGTCAGCACAAACTCTCAAGTGGGAGAGTTCAAAAGGTCTCCAGCAACTAGATGGTGGAAGTCTACTGGCTGCTCAAATTTGGCTCGCTCCACTGCTCTGTGGAATCAGAAAGGCCATCCAGGAGCAAAGTTGGACCAATGGGCTGTGTCTCTTTCTCCACTTTGCTCCTCTTTCACTCCTAGTCACTGGTGACCCCACAGGGGTCAGGTTCTGCTCCTTCCAATAAGCAGATGTGCCAGGGCTTTGTGCCTGTCAGAGTCAAAGGAAGGTCAATGTCCCCAAGGCCTGGCCACTACCCTCTGCTACCAGTTGGCTGGGGTAGCTGAGGCCTGCCTGCCTCAGGTACTCAGTAGCCACTGGTGAGTGGTCCACTTGGACTCAGTCTAATGCTGAGGGTAACAAGTCAGCAAATGCTTTTCTCCCTCAGCCACTGTGCCTTTGCCCCTGCCACTCTGCAGCACCAGTATCCCTGTAGAGAGAGTTCCTGTTTCCACTGATAGTCCTCAGAATTGGGGAGGTGTCTCTCCAAGATTAGAGCCCAGCAGGATCACTCTATTGTTGCTGGATCTTGTGGGAAGTGACCCTGCACAGTTCCCAGGTCACTGCCACAGCCAGGGAATGTTGGCTGTAGGAGCGTCTTCGGGAGCAGGGACACACAGATTCAGCAGCAGGGCAGGGGAAATTGCACATGGTTCTGGCAGTGCAGGGCACCCAGTGACTTCAGCAACGAGAGTGCTTGGTTCCTGACTCTGGCTGGGCAGGCGAGGTGCGGCATGGAGGCTCCTGCAGGGCAATGCTTGGGGGGCAGAGCATGGGACTTGCAGCTCTAGCAGGGCCGGAGGCGAGGCTCTGGCCAGGCGGAGGGTGGGGCACATGGATGGGCAGGGTGATGGGCACTGCTCATGAGTCTCCTCCCGCAATCTCTGCAGGGGTTAGTCTTCTGGTTCATTAGGCAGGGGGGAAGGGGGGACTGGAAGTTTAGAATGGCAGGGAAAACATTAGTTCAATTTTTCTGCCTGGCAAGAGAGTTTTCAAGGTCACAACAGGGTCCCTCTAGGGAAGTAGACCCCACTTCCTATAGCTCTCACCCATGGGGTGAGACAAGAAGTCCTCAGTTCACCGCTTGCCTGTAGAAAACCTATAGGAACAAATGAAGAGAAAACAAAAAAATCAAAAAAACTCACAACTTTCTTGGGGGAGGGGATGGACACTTTTCCTTTGGGATAAATTTTGTACCTGAAGTTTGCTTTCTTGGAGGTGTAGCTTGCCTTAGCAGAGATGACCTGCAGTTATCACCTTTCTCTCTTGGCTCAGCTCCCAGTCTTCAGCTTAATTGGGTACTTTCTGGACATTATCCTTCCCTCTGGATGGGAGCTTCTGTCGGAGGCTGGCTCCAGTCGACCATCTAGCCCCTCCCTGCTTGAGCAATAATTTAAAGGTGTTCAGAGACATTGAGTTTTCTCTTTAGAATCCCAGAACCTGCCACCTTTTTTATAGAAAGTTTTCTACTCAACTCTCAAAATCTTCCTGGAGGATCTTTAGGCCTAATTTGTCAAGAATAGTCCCCCAAAATGCATTTACTGTATTAGTTGGCACCAAAACAGCATAAGTGGAACAGCAAGACAACACCTGATCAAGGTTCATGACTCCTTAGCAGAAGTGTACCACAAGTCCACACTCTCTGGACAGCTGCAGAAAACCGCTCAATTGCAACCAGAATAATTTATAATTTTGGTCTAGTTTCTCAGGAGGCCACAAGTGAAAGAGTGGTATTTCTCCTTTTAGATTTTCTCTAAGAGCTCAAACTAGTGCCTGGGTTGGTAAATAAACAAGTGGTTGTACCAGCATCATCTTTTAGGGCAGTGGCAGAAACCACAGAATAAGAAAATTGAAAGCATTAAAGCTCAGAGGCACTCCTACCTTTTGGCTTTAAAGCTATAGGTGATCTATATTTTTTTATGTTGAGGGTGTAACTCTGATGTTATTAAAATGTTTTAATATTTTTAAAGTAGTTCAGTTATCATTTAGGTCAAACCACCATCAGAGTTCTCCCACTATCAGTGAATGTCAGCTGTGTAAAAAACACAGCAAAGAGAGATGCATGCTCCTTAAACACATCTACATGGATGCAACCATTGCCTCAGGTAGCCAGTGCTTCCTATACCTTCACGGGTTTCACTGTTTACTGCTTTCTTGAGAGTATCATGGAGAGATCACAGTGATGCCACCGAGACATGTAGCAGGCCACAACTCACCCCTGGATGTGGAATACCTGTGTCTGTTTATTTACTATAATGGAGGGAAAAGCAAGAGTGCTCACCTGGACCTTCAACTAATCTTTAAAGGGGTTCCCATCACCTGTGCTTCCCCATATGAATGTGTCCACTTGGCTAACTTCTAATATGTATATGTGTTCTCAGCAGCCTTGTCTTTGGATTGTACACA
This sequence comes from Arctocebus calabarensis, assembly GCA_963573935.1. Taxonomy (NCBI): domain Eukaryota; kingdom Metazoa; phylum Chordata; class Mammalia; order Primates; family Lorisidae; genus Arctocebus; species Arctocebus calabarensis. The sequence continues at coordinate 24,717 of CAUYON010095517.1, forward strand.
TAATATCTGACATTCTTGTAACTACTATATGATCAGTAATATTCCAATAAGAAATACTGCCTTAAAAAAAATACCACATTGTGGAAGGTGTGTGTGACCTATATTCCACCTTAGCAGGTGGTCAATTTATTTATAAGATCTTTAAAATTGGGCGGCTCCTGTGGTTCAGTGAGTAGGGCGCCGGCCCCATGTACCGAAGGTGGCAGGTTCAAGCCCGGCCTCAGCCGAACTGCAAAACAAAAAAATAGCCGGGCGCTGTGGCGGGCGCCTGTAGTCCCAGCTACTAGGGAGGCTGAGGCAAGAGAATCGCTTAAGCCCAAGAGCTGGAGGTTGCTGTGAGCAGTGT
>CAUYON010095520.1:0-21494 GCA_963573935.1 Arctocebus calabarensis
GCTGCAACCAAAAAATAGCTGGGCTACTTGGGAGGCAGAGGCAAGAGACTCGCTTGAGCCCAGGAATTGGAGGTTGCTGTGAGCTGTGATGCCACTGCACTCTATCCAGGGTGACAGCTTGAGGCTCTGTCTCAAAAAAAAAAAAAAATAGCTGGGGGATGGCGCCTGTGGCTCAGTCAGTAAGGCGCCAGCCCCATATACCAAGGGTGGTGGTTTCAAACCCAGCCCCTGCCGAACTGCCACAAAAATATAGCCGGGCGTTGTGGTGGGTGCCTGTAGTCCCAGGTACTTGGGAGGCTGAGGCAAGAGACTTACCTCAGCCCAGGAGTTGGAGGTTGCTGTGAGCTGTGTGATGCTCTACTCTCTACCAAGGGCAATAAAGTGAGACTTTGTCTCTACAAAAAAAAAAAAAAAGCTGGGTATTGTGGCGGGCTCCTGTAGTCCCAGCTACTTAGGAGGCTGAGGCAAGAGAATGGCTTAAGCCCAGGAGTTGGAGGTTGCTGTGAGCTGTGATAACACAGCACTCTACCCAGGGCAAAGGCTTGAGGTTCTGTCTCCAAAAAAAAGAAACAAAATATAACACTAAAATTTATATGAAACCACAAAAGACCCCAAATAGCCTAATCCATCCTGAGGAAAAAGAACAAAACTGGAAGAATTATGTTATCTAACTTCAAATTATACTGCTGAGCTATAGTAGCCAAAACAACATGGCACAGGTATAAAAACAGACACATAGACCAATGGAACAGAATACAGAATCCAGAAATAAACCCATACATCTACAGGGAACTTATTTTAGACAAAGGGGCCAAGAACATGCATTAGGAAAAGAACAGTCTCTCCAGTAAATGGTACTGGGAAAACTGGATATCCATATGCAGAAGAAAGAAACTAAATTTTTATGTTTCACCATATATAAAAATTAAAATGTATTAAAGACTTAAATCCAAGACCTGAAACTATGAGACTACTAAAAAAATATATATATATTAACATTGGGAAAACCCTTCAGAACAGTATTTTGAGTAATACTCCCAAAGCACAGGCAACTAAAGCAAATCACATAAAGCTAAAAAGCTGCTGAATAGCAAAGGAGATGATAAACAAAAGGAAACGACATCCTTCAGAATGGGAGAAAATATTTGCAAACTACCCATCTAGACAAAGAATTAATAATTAAAATGTTTAAGGAACTCCAGCTCAATAAGACAAAATCAAATAGGCCAGGCACCATGGTTCATGCTTGCAATCCTAGCACTCTGGGAGACGGAGGCAGAAGAATTGCTTGAGATGGACGAGTTCAGAACTAGCCCCAGAAGGTCAGCGCTTGTGTCTCAGTGGGTAGGGCATCGGCCCCATAGAAGAGGGTGACGAGTTCAAACCCGGACCCAGCTGAACTGCAACAACAACAAAAAATAGCCGGGCATTGTGGCATGCACCTGTAGTCCCAGCTACTTGGGAGGCTGAGGCAAGAGAATTGTCTAAGCCCAGGAGTTGGAGGTTGCTGTGAGCTGTGTGATGCTACGGCACTGTACAGAGGGCAATAAAGTGAGACTCTGTCTCTACATAAAACAAACAAACAAAAAAACTAGCTGGAGCAACAGCGAGATCTCACCTCTACTAAAAATTAGCCAGGCATCATGATGGGCAGTTGTAGCTGGGAATAGGCGGCTGAGGAAGGAGGATTACTTGAACCCAGGAGTTTGAGGCTGCTGTGAGTCAGGCTGAGGCCACGGCCTCTAGCCTGGGCATCAGTGTGAGAATGTCTCAAGAGAAGAAAAAAAATATATATCAAAAAACCCAATTAAAAAATGGAAAAAAGCTCTTGGTGCCAAGGCTGGCAGGTTTGAACCCAGCCCAGGCCCAGTAAACCAACAATGACAACTGCAACAAAAAAATAGCCAGGCGTTGTGGCGGGTACCTGTAGTACCAGGTACTTGGGAGGCTGAGGCAAGAGAATCACTTAAGCCCAAGAGTTGGACGTTGCTGTGAGCTGTGACACCACAGCACTCTACCGAGGGTGACATAGTGAGAATGTCTCAAAAAAAAAAAAGGAAAAAAGATACAAATAAACATTGTTCAAAAGAAGACCTACATATAGCCAACAGCTGTATAAAGAAATGTTCAACATCATTAGTCATCAGAGAAATGCAAATCAAAAGTACGAGTTTCACCTACACCCTTCTAAGATGTAGCGCAGGTGTGGCTCCATCACTCTTCCCTCCACCCATCCTGCCCCCTCCTTGACCCTCCCTTGCCCCTTTCCCTATATTCTTCTGCTGTAATTGGGATATAGCTTTCATATGAAAGCTATAAATTAATGTATAATATGAATGTCTGAACACCATAACTAAGAAAACGACATGAAAGCTATGTTAACCAGTTTGATGAAAATATTTCAAATCGTATATAAAACCAACACATTGTACCCCCATTAATGTACACAGCTATGATTTAATTTTAAAAAATAAACTACAATGAGATAAGGGCAGCACCTGTGGCTCAAAGGAGTAGGGTGCCAGCCCCATATGCCGGAGGTGACAGGTTCAAACCCAACCCCAGCCAAAACAAACAAACAACAAAAAAAACTACAATGAGATATCACCCCAGTTAAAATGGCTTTTATTGCCAGGCACCGTGGCTCACACCTGTAATCCTAGCACTCTTGGAGGCCCAGGGTGGTAGATTGTTTGAGCTCACAAGTTCGAGACCAGCCTGAGCAAAAGTGAGACCCTGTCTCTACTAAAAATAGGAAAAGTGAGGCAAGATCACTTGAGCTTGAGTTGGAGGTTGCTGTGAGCTATGACACCATAGCACTCTACCCAGGGTGACAGCTTGAGACTCTGTCTCTATTAAATAAATAAATAGACTTTTATTGGCCAGGTGTGGTGACTCACACCTGTAATCCTAGCATTCTAGGAACCTGCAGAGGGTAGATTGCTTGAACTCAAGGAGTTTGAGACCAGCCTGAGCAAGAGACCCTGTCTCTACTAATAGAAAAACTGGCCAGGCATTGTGGCAGGCGCCTGTAATCCCAGCTACTTGGGAGGCTGAGGCAAGAGGATTGCTTAAGCCTAGGAGTTTGAGGTTGCCGGGAGCTACGATGCCATGGTACTCTACACACCTCAAAAAAAAAAAAAAAAAAAAAAGCCTTTTGGCTTGGCGCCTGTGGCTCAATGGGCTAAGGTGCCAGCCACGTACACCTGAGCTGGTGGGTTCGAATCCAGCCTGAGCCCGCCAAAAACAATGACGGCTGCAACCAAAAAATGGCTGGGCATTGTGGCTATTTGGGAGGCAGAGGCAGGAGACTTGCTTGAACCCAGGAGGATTGGAGGTTGCTGTGAGCTGTGATGCCACAGCACTGTATCCAGGGTGACACCTTGAGGCTCTGTCTCAGAAAAAAAACCAAAAACGCTTTTATCAAAAAGACAGGCCATAGTGAATGCTGCCATGGACGTGGAGAAAGGGGAACCCTCATAGACTGTTGATGGGAAGGGAAATTAGTGCAAACACTATGGAAGTTCTTCAAAAAACTAAAAGTAGGGGCCAGAAACAGTGGCTCCTACAGTGGTGCCTGTAATCCTAGCACTCTGGGAAGCCAAGGTGGGTGGACTGCCTGAGTACACAGTTTCAAGACCAGTCTGAGCCAGAGTGAGACCTCCTCTCTAAAAATAGCCAGGTGTTGTGGCAGGTGCCTGTAGTCCCAGCTACTTAGGAGGCAAGGGAATTGATTGAGCCCAAGAGTTTGAGGTTGTTGTGAGCTATGATGCCACGGCACTGTACCAAGGGCAACAAAGTGAGACTCTCAAAAAAACAAACAAGATGGCTCGGTGCCTATAGCTCAAGAGGCTAAGGCGCCAGCCACATACACCAGAGCTGGCAGGTTTTAATCCAGCCCAGGCCTGCCAAACAATGACAACTACAACCAAAAAATAGCCAGGCCTTGTGGCAGGCACCTGTAGTCCCAGCTACTTGGGAGGTGGAGGCAGGAGACTCGCTTAAGCCCAAGAGTTGGAGGTTGCTGTGAGCTGTGATGCTACGGCACTGTACCCAGGGCGACAGCTAGAGGCTCTGTCTCCAAAAAAAAAGCACAAACAAACAACCCCCCACCCCAAAAGTAGAATGAGCATATGACCTAGCAATCCCATTGGAAGGTATATATCCAAAAGAAAGGAAATCTGTAAAAGGGTATCTCCCATGTCATGTTTGTTGCGGCACTATTCACAGTAGCCAAGATTTGCAATAAACCTAAGTGTCTGTCAGTGGATGACTGGATAAAGAAATTGTGGTATATAGGCTCCGTGCCTATAGCTCAGCAGCTAGGGTGCCAGCCACATACACCAGAGCTGGTCCAGTTCAAATCCAGCCTGGGCCTACCAAACAACAATGACAACTACAACTGAAAAATAGCCAGGCGTTGTGGCAGGTGCCTGTAGTCCCATCTACTCAGGAGGCTGAGGCAAGAGAATCACTTAAGCCCAAGAGTTTGAGGTTGCTGTGAGCTGAGATGCCACAGCAATCTAACAAGGGTGACAGCTTGAGACTCTGTCTCAAAAACAAATAAAAAAAGAAATCATTGTACATAAACACAATGGAATATTACATAGCTATAAAAAGAATGAAATCCTGCCATTTGCAACAACATGGATGGAACAGAAGAATGTTATGTTAAGTGAAGTAAGCCAATATTTATGTGGGAGATGAATATTAAAACAATTGGGCCGGGTGCCCATAGCTCAGTGGTTACAGTGCAACCACATACACCGAGGCTGGTGGGTTTGAACCCAGCCTGGGCCAGCTAAGCAACAATGACAACTGCAACAGGAAAATAGCTGGGCGTTGTGGCAGGCATGTGTAGTCCCAGCTACTTGGGAGGCTGAGGCAAGAGAATCAATCACTTAAGCCCAAGAATTTGAGGTTGCTGTGAGCTGTGACACCATGGCACTCTACCAAGGGTGACATAGTGAGACTCTGTCTCCAAAAAAAATTTTTTTTAATTAAATATTAAAACAATTGATCTCATGGAGATAGAGAGTAGAATAATTGTTACCAGAGGCTGGGAAGGGTAGCAGGGCCAGGCAGGGGGGAGATAAAATAGGGATAGCTAATGTGTCCAAAAATATAGAGAGTTGCATAGAATGAACAATATTTAATAGCACAACGAAGTTGATGATGCAAAAGTTAAGGTATACTTTATTTATTTATATATTTTTTGAGACAGTCTCAAGGTATTACCCTGGGTAGAGTGCAGTGGCATCATAGCTGACAGCAACCTCCAACTTGGGCTCAAGCGATCCTCTTGCCTCAGTTTTTCGGGTTTTAGTAGAGACAGGGTCTCACTTTTGCTCAGGCTGGTCTGGAACTCATGAGCTCAAGCAATCCACCACCTCAGCCTCCCAGAGTGCTAGGATTACAGGCGTGAGCCACTACTCCGGCCTGAAGGTGTACTTTAAAGTAGTGGTTCTCAACTTGTGGGTCGCGACCCACAGGAACTTATGGCATTAGGAAGGTTGAGAACCACTGCTTTAAAGTAACTAAAAGAGTGGGGTTGGAATGTTCCAAATGCAACAAATAACAAATGCTTGAGGTGATGGATATCGCAGTATCCCTGATTTGATTAATACACATTGTATGTTTGTATGAAAACATCGCATGTGGCTCGGCGCCTATGGCTCAGTGGGCTAAGGCGCCAGCCACGTACACCTGAGCTGGTGGGTTCGAATCCAGCCCGGGCTCACCAAACAACAATGATGGCTGCAACCAAAAAATGGCTAGGCATTGTGGCAGGCGCCTGTAGTCCCAGCTACTTGGGAGGCGGAGGCGGGAGACTCACTTGAGCCCAGGAATTGGAGGTTGCTGTGAGCTGTGATGCCACAGCACTCTACCCAGGGTGACAGCTTGAGGCTCTGTCTCAAAAAAAAAAAAAAAAAAAGAAAAGAAAACATCGCATGTACCCTATAAATGAATACAACTATTATGTGCCCACAGTAATTAAAAATACAAAAATTAATTTAAAAAAAAAAGCTGTGGGTTGAGGAAAGAATGTGAGAAGTGTGGACAATGACAGGAGGCAAGGATTTCAGGGAGTTTTGCTGTGGAGGTGAGTGGAGCAACAGAGTGGTAAGCGGAGGGGTGTGGGGAAGAACACTTTTAAGGTGGAGACACTGCTGCACGTTTATGGGCTGGTGGGTGGATGGGAGTAGGAACAGAGATGTGATGATCAGGAGAAAGAGGGTGACTGGCAGGAGCAAAGTCTTAAGAAGGTGAAGGCTGGTGTATTGGTTATCTTCTGCATAAAACATAACCACAAAATTAGTGGCTTAACACAAGGCATTTATTACATTGGTTCCAGTGGGTCAGGAGTCTAGGTGTGGCTTAGCAGGTCTTCTGCAAAGCAGCACTCAAACGGTGCTTCCCCCTCATGAGGCTCAGAGGGGGAAAGAGCTTATGCAGTGGTGACACCATTCTGTTCCCGGTGGGCTGCCAGACCATGAGCCTCAGTTACTTGTCAGCTGTTGGCTGTCCCCGTTGCTTGGTAGTGGTTCTTCCCAACAGGGTCCCTTGCATCCTCAATGCCAGTAAGGGAACAAGGGGCTGTTAAATCTTCTATAACATATCGCGTACAACATAATCACATTTATCAGTCACCTCTGCTCTATCCTGTTGATTAGGAGCAAGTTGCAGTCCGACGCAGCTTGAGTGGAGGGCATTACTGAGGGTGTGCATATCAGAAGGTAGGGGCTGCCACCTGAGCATCTGTCTGCCACAGGCATTCCCCAGAAGAGTGCCCAGCACACGGAAATACTAACAGCGGTTCTCAACGTGTGGGCGCGACCCCTTTGGGGGTCGAATGACCCTTTCACAGGGATCGCCTAAGACCATTGGAAAACACATATTTCCGATGGTCTTAGGAGCCGAGACACTGCTCCTTACGTGTGGGGGTCACCACAACGTGAGGAACTGTATTAAAGGGTCGCGACATTAGGAAGGTTGAGAACCACTGTACTAACAGCAGGAATAATAGGGGCTGACATTTCGTGCTCCCTGGCTAGCCAGCCCATGTCCTCAGCATGTGCACGCAGGAGCCCATTTAATACCACACAACCAGGTAAGATAGTGATGATACAGATGAGGTTCAGTAACTTGCCCAAGTTGGTAGAAATAGTGCATGATGGAAGAAATAGTGCATGATGGGAGCAGAAATAGTGCATGATGGTAGAAATAGTGCATGATGGGAGCAGAGTTTGAATCCAGTTCCAATAAAGGCTCTGCTTCTCATGGCTCAACCATAATCCCAACTATTCAGGATGCTGAGGTGGGAGGATCTTGAGACCAAGAATTCAAGGCCATCCTGGACAACAGCAAGATCCCTTCTCTCAAAAACTTTTTACAAGGACTCTGCTTCTCAAACTGGCCTCTATACATCTGCAGATCCCCAGGGTAGATGGAGGCATGCCCCTGAAAGCCAGAGGATAAATAGAGCCCTGTTTCTCTGAGCACACTCAGTGGGTCAGTCCCCCAGGCACTGAGGAGTAGTTGACAAAGCATAGTCCTAGCTTCTGTTTTAGTAGATCTAAGTAAGAAACTTGGAATATGTTGGTGAAACTTATGCACACTTACATTTGAAAGTGTATGCTTCAAGTGTATGCTTGAAAAGTATGCTGTTATACATCAATTTTTACAAAGGGAGCGGAGTGCCCAGCAAGCTCAGAGAATGAGACTTTTACATGGGGGTGAAGTTTATTTTTAATTTATTTTCTGTTAGAACATCGGTGTGCAAAGTTTGTAGCACTTGTTTTTTTTTTTAGAGACAGAGTCTCACTTTGTCGCCCTTGGTAGAGTGCTTCGGTGTCACAGCTCACAGCAACATCCAACTCTTGGCTTAGGTGATTCTCTCTGCTTCAGCCTCCCGAGTAGCTGGGACTACAGGTGCCTGCCACAACACCTGGCTATTTTTTTGTTGCAGTTTGATGGGCCGGGTTTGAACCCACCACCCTTGGTATATGGGGCCGGTGCCCTACTCACTGAGCCACAGGCGCTGCCCAATTTGTAGCACTTGTGGCTACCAGGGTTAGATTTCCCAATGGGGAGCCAAAATAAATTTTTTTACAGTACTTTTTGTTTTTATGTTTAGGGCTAAGGTCTAGTGCTCTTGCCAGGCAAGAGTGAAATAGTAAGGGCTTGTAATCCCAGCATTTGGGAAGCCAAGGCAGGTGGATTGCCCTGAGTTCACAGTTTCGAGAGCAACCTGAGCAAGAGCAAGACCCCATCTCTAAAAAATAGCCGGACTCTGTGCAGCCGCCTGTAGTCCCAGCTACTTGGGAGGCTGAGGCAAGGGAATCACTTAAGCCCAAGAGTTTGAGGTTGCTATGATGCCACAGTACTCTATCAAGGTTGACAAAGTGAGAATCTGTCTGTAAAAAAGAAAAAGAAAAGAGGCTCGGCGCCTGTGGCTCAACGGGCTAAGGCACCAGCCACATACACCTGAGCTGGCGGGTTCGAATCCAGCCTGGGCCCGCCAAACAACAATGACAGCTGCAACCAAAAAATGGCCAGGCGTTGTGGCAGGTGCCTGTAGTCCCAGCTACTTGGGAGGCGGAGGCAGGAGACTCACTTGAGCCCAGGAATTGGAGGTTGCTGTGAGCTGTGATGTCACAGTACTCTATCCAGGGTGACAGCTTGAGGCTCTGTCTCAAAAATAAAAAAATAAAATAAAATAAAAAGAAAAGAGTGAAATAGTAATGATTATATCTCATTGTAACCTTGAACTCATGGGCTCAAGTGATCCTCCTGCCCCAGCCTCCTGAGTAGCTGGGACCATGCCTGGCTAATTTTTTTTTCTTTTTTGTAGATTCAGGGTCACTGTGTGGCTCGGGCTGTTTCCTGGCCTCAAGTGGTCTTCCCTCCTTAGCCTCCCAAAGTGCTGGGGCTATGAGTGTGAGTCAGCATGTCTGGCCAGCCAGGTGGACTTTAACATACCCCCAAGGTCTTCAAGAGAAATCTGCTATCCCTGGAAATTTGGATTAGAAAATATTTAGGGGCATTTTTGTTTGTCACAGTGACCAGGGCTCTCTGATCTTTAGTAGACTGCCTTCAGTGTTTGGGGTAGTCCTTTATAGCAGACACTTGTTCCATGTCCTCCACAACCTTCTGATGTTCAAACTGGTTATTTATACAAGTGGGAAACCACTTACAGTTATCTGAGCTGGACACTCTAATTCCGTTATATATGGAAACACATAGTATTATGTTCACATTTTAGTGTGTACACTGAATTTTCCAGGAATGCTAATAAAGTATAAATCAAGGAAAAAGTTTCCCTGCATGAGGTAATTCTCCACTACAGAAGATCGTGTCTCTAAAGAAAATACACCTTCTTCAATCCACAAGTAAGAGCAGTCCCAGTTCACAGTAATCATTTCGTTGTGCTTTCTTGTGATCCTGACCAAGCACATACGTGTGGAAACGCCAATTTTTTGGCTGGGCTTGGTGACTCACAGACTCTGGGAAGCCGAGGTGGGTAGATTGCCTGAGCTCATGAGTTCTAGACCAGCTTGAGCAACAGGGAGACCATGTCTCTCTCTTTCTCTTTTTTTTAGAGACGGAGTCTCACTTTATCACCCTTGGTAGAGTGCCGTAGCGTCACAGCTCACAGCAACCTGCAACTCCTGAGCTTAGTCAATTCCCTTGCCTCAGCCTCCCAAGTAGGTGGGACTACAGGCGCCTGCCAGAACACCCAGCTATTTTTTTTTTTTTTGAGACAGAGCCTCCAGCTGTTACCCTGGAGAGAGTGCTATGGCATCACAGCTCACAGCAACCTCCAATTCCTGGTCTCAAGCGAGTCTCCTGCCTCTGCCACCCAAGTAGCTGGGACTATAGGTACCCGCCACAACACCCGGCCATTTTTTGGTTGCAGCCGTCATTGTTGTTTGGTGAGCGCCAAGCCCACCCAGCTATTTTTTTGTTGCAGTTTGTTCAGGGCCGGGTTCAAACCCACCACCCTCAGTATACGGGGCTAGTGCCCTACCCACTGAGCCACAGGCGCTGCCCTAGACCATGTCTCTTAAAATAGCCAGGCATGGTGAGCGCCTGTAGTCTCAGCTACTTGGGTGGCTGAGGCAAGAGGATCTCTTGAGCCCAAGAATTTGAGATTACTGTGAGCTTACGATGCCACAACAGCACTCAACTGAGGGCAACAAAGTCAGACTCTGTCTCAAAAAAAAAAAAAGAAAAAGAAAAAGAAAGAAAGAAAAGAAAAGAAAATTAAGGCTCGGCGCCTGTGGCTCAATGGGCTAAGGCTCCAGGCACGTACGCCTGAGGTTCGAATCCAGCCCAGACCCGCCAAACAACAATGATGGCTGCAACCGAAAAATGGCCAGGTGTTGTGGCGGGTGCCTGTGGTCCCAGCTACTTGGGAGGCAGAGGCAAGAGACTCGCTTGAGCCCAGGAATTGGAGGTTGCTGTGAGCTGTGATGCTACAGCACTCTGTCCAGGGTGACAGCTTGAGGCTCTGTCTCAAACAAAAAAGAAAAGAAAAGAAAAATAAGTGCAGATTTCTTCAACAAAACTATTTTCATCTTTCATCATACCTTTTCCCTTGATTTTTACAAAGTATGTAAGTGGGATCTGTCTTTTTTAATTTCATTTTGTTCATTTAACAAATATTGACTGTGTACATAAACCTGGCACTGGAGCTGTTCAGACGGTATCGTCAAACATTCCTTATTAAAAGGGCACGTTGGGTTTGGTTAGGTTGGAATCTGCTGGTGGGCAGACCTGGGTTCCTAACTCCACCACCATCTGTTATGACCTTACCTCTCTAAGCCTCTGTTTCCAGTAGGAAGGTGTGGATCCCATGACATGATGGCGCAGATACAGAGCCACCCTCCTGCAGTGCTTACTGGGTTGTTCACATTATTGTTGTGCTAACAGATTCCTTTAGAGCACAGGTATGACAACACCCTTTATTAAATGATTCTTTAAACCTGTAGCCTAGCAACATCTTTCTTTGGAAGCTCTTCCTGTTCCCCTCAACCCCCAGTGTACATTTTCCAGAATTTGCATTATTTTATTTAGTCTGAAAGAGGAGGGATGGAGGCGTCCTGGTTTTTAAGGGTGGCCACCCAGAGTGTGTCGTCTGGTGGGGGGACAATGCTGTTGTGACTTCTCACTGACACGAGATGGCGCTGTTGAGGTTTAGCATGTTCTGGAGGGTCAGGGTCTCTCCCTCCATCTCTAAAAAAAAAGAAAAATTAGCTTTAATTTGCTTTCCAGAAAAAAAAAATTGCTTTCCCTACAAGCGGATAAAAATTAAAGCAGCAGGTCTGGCCCCTGCGCTTCGCACCACGTTTGACATCAACCGCTAGATCTGAAACTGAGCCGACACGCCGCTTCGTTCGCATCCCCACCCTCCTCAGCGGCCTCCCATCCCTGTGTGCCGTCACTGTTCCCCTACTTGTTCAGCCCGGAGACCGGAAAGTGTCCCTGATTCGTCCCTTGTCCTCAGGCCCCACATCTAACCCATCTCCACTCGCTCCCGCGTCCACCTCCCAGTGTGCCCAACTGGGCCACTGCTCTCTGTTGCAAAGAACGCTGCTCACAGCCTAGCCACCACCATTGTTTGCCCGACGAAATCCACTCCTGCTACCAATGGTCTACTCGCCAGGGGCACCCACAGCATCCTTGGTGTCTATGGGAAGTGTTGCCCTCAGGCTGTCAGCCCCTGGGGGCATGGCCTGGGCTGAAAAGTCATGTCCGCTTCCTCCGGCGGGTGCGTCTAAAACAAATCTGAAGCCTCATCCCAGCTGCAGCGCTCTTTGCCGGCTCCAGAGGTGTCATCCATAGAGACGGATGGCTGCCTCTCCCTAACCAGTCTTAATTCTTTCCCTTCTTCATCCTGAGCTCCTGCCTGCTAATGCATCTGACAGTCTGCGTCCTGGGGAGCCCACCCCATGACTGAGACGGCACATCTTGATAGAGTCAAATGGAGAGACCCGCTCAAATAGAATGTCCCACCCGGGAAAAAGGGAATGTGCCAGCCCCTACCCTCCGACCTTTTAAAATCCGGATCCACCTTAACCCACATGCTGACTTCCTTCTCTAATTCAGCTCACCCGCACCTGGGTGGGCCTGAAGGCCCATGTTGCCCACACAAAACCTGGACTCCGTTTCCTTCCTTTTTTTTTTTGAGACAGAGCCTCAAGCTGTCGCCCTGGGTAGAGTGCTATAGCATCACAGCTCACAGCAACCTCCAATTCCTGGGCTTAAGTGATTCTCCTGCCTCAGCCTCCCAAGTCGCTGGGACTGCAGGCACCCACCACAGCACCCGGCTATTTTTGTTGTTGTTGTTGTTGTTGCAGTTTGGCTGGGGCCAGGTTTGACCCTGCCACCCTCGGTATATGGGGCTGGCACCCTACTCGCTGAGCCACAGGCGCCACCCATCGCCTGGCTGTTTTTTATTTTGTTTTGTTTTGTTTGCAGTTTTTGGAGGGGCTAGGTTTGAACCCACCATCTCCAGCATCTGGGGCTGGTGCCCTACTCCTTTGAGCCACAAGCACCGCCCCCAGCTGTTTTTTGGTTGCAGGCGTCATTGTTGTTTGGGGGCCCAGGCTGGATTCGAACCTGCCAGCTCTGGTGTATGTGGCTGATGCCTTACCTGCTTGAGCCACAGGCACTGAGCCGACTCCGCTTTCTTTCATTTCACATTTTGGAATAATGTTTTACTTTTGGTCTTTGCTCCTCTCCCTATGATCTGGGAATAAAATCCATATTCCACACTGTGGCCGGTGAGGCTGTATGTGATCTGTGATCTGTACCCTGCCCTCCTGCCTGAATTCATCTCATGCCTCTCACTGCCCCTCACAGTTGAAAGCACATGCAGTGAGAATAGGATGGAGTCTGTCAGGCTGGGGCAGACAGGACTGGACTGACCAGCTGGTCTGGTCAGTTTAGGTCCTGCCTGACCTTCATCCCCTGTCTCCCATTCTTAGGGTCGCACCCACCCTAAAGATGCCTATCTTGAGTAGGTGGATTGATTTAGGAGTATCACATGTCACTTCTGACACCACTTGTCAGGACCCAGGACTGGCCAAGTCTCGGGCACAGCTTAACTAGGTTCCAGACGCGGACCACTAAGTTACCTTGCTCCGGTACAGTTTCTCTTAGGTGCCTGAGGGTTATTTACTTCAGCAGGAGAGAGAGAGAGTCTTAGAGAGACTAAGGCAGTCTTCTTAGAAAGATAGATCTTGGCTCAGCTCCTGTGGCTCAACAGGCTAAGCCGCCAGCCATGTACACCTGAGCTGGTGGATTCGAATCCAGCCCAGGCCTGCCAAACAACAATGACGCTGCAACCAAAAAATGGCCGGGCGTTGTGGCGGGTGCCTGTAGTCCCAGCTACTTGGGAGGCAGAGGCAGGAGACTCCCTTGAGACCAGGAATTGGAGGTTGCTGTGAGCTGTGATGCCACAGCACTCTATCCAGGGTGACAGTTTGAGGCTCTGTCTCAAAAAAAAAAAAAAGATAGATAGATAGATCTTAGTCTTCAGCAGAGCTTGGTAATCTTCAGCAGAGACAAGCCGTGCTGGCATTCTGCAGGCAGGAGAGGAGACAGAGTCAGAGTAAGCGAGTCCGAGCTAGAATGCGCATGCTCCTTGACTGCCTTCTCCTCCAGCCTAATGTAAGGTTGATCTCGTGCTTCTCAACACCACAGGTGTAGAGACTGCCAATTCACCACTGCTCTCATGCTTGTTAGGAGAGCTAAATCCCTCTCCATGCTCTTTCCATCAAGGTGTTACATTATTGAGCTATACAGGTATTTCTTATAACTCTCACTCCTCCTAGCCATAGGCTATATGGGCTGCAACATAGGAGATTAACTTTTTTTTTTTTTTTGAGACAGAGTCTTACTATGTCACCCTCGGTAGCATTGTGTGGCATCACAGCTCACAGCAACCTCAAACTCTTGGGCTCAAGCAATCCTCTTGCCTCAGCCTCTCAAATAGCTGGGACTACAGGTACTAGCCACAATACCCGGCTATTTTTTTGTTGTAGTTGTCATTATTGTTTGGCAGGCCCAGGCTTAAGTTTGAATCTGCCAGCTCTGGTGTATGTGGCTGGCGCCCTAGCTGCTGAGCTACAGGCACTGAGCCAGGAGATTAACTTTTGAATTGGAATGTTGTTTTGGGTCATGAGTTATACTGATTATTGTTTGCTATGGGTCATGGGTTCTTCCAGTTATTGTTTAACATAAGGGTTAAGGTGGTCGTCACTTTGAACTTAAAAGTATAAAATAGTAATTTCAGGCTTGGCGCCTGTGGCTCAGCGGGCTAAGGCGCCAGCCATGTACACCTGAGCTGGCGGGTTCGAATCCAGCCCGGACCCACCAAACAACAATGACAGCTGCAACCAAAAAATGGCCGGGCATTGTGGTGGGCACCTGTGGTCCCAGCTACTTGGGAGGCGGAGGCAGGAGACTCGCTTGAGCCCAGGAATTGGAGGTTGCTGTGAGCTGTGATGCCACTGCACTCTATCCAGGGGTGACAGCCTGAGGCTCTGTCTCAAAAAAAAAAAAAAATAGTAATTTCAAAAAAAAAAATAGTAATTTCAGAAATGGAAAAACAGAATGGTCTTGGAGAGGCTACTCTCACTGTTTTCTGGAATCCCAACTTTCTGATGAATAAAGTTTAGTGGACCTATCCCTGTCTCTGTGTATTAGCTGGCAGTGGCAGGCAGCCGGACCCTCTTAGGTAACACAGTCACCCACCTTCTGCGCTTAGGCTCAGCGCTTTCCTTTCCCAAGGCCTTCTCATTGGCAGTTCCCTTTGGTCTGTAGGGGTCATGCTCCTCCTTAGTGGTCCAGTCTGGGTCTAAGTGCCACAAGATCACCCCTTCTAAAGGAGCTCCCTTCTGTCTCAGTTCACTTTATGGCTTTGAGCGCTCCATTTTGCTTATTTCCTACTGGACTGTAAATTTCTGAGGCAGGGCCCTTGACTGACTTGGTCTGCTCAGCATCTGTTCCCAGCTGGGAGCCCTGCCTGTCCTCAGGGCCATTTTCTCTGTTAGATCCCAGAGGCCTCTGAGCTTTCCAGAGGCTGTGAAAATGTTGGAGACTAAAAAAATATTTTGTTGACTCCAAAAGAAAAAAGAAGTTGTCATGTATTTAATAAAATGTCTCTGGAATAAACTCATTTAATTGACTTTATTATTAAATGTAGTAATTCATAAGGATTTTTGGTACAACAGAACGCTTTGCAGGTGAGAACTTCTTCACCCAAGCCAATCTGGAGATTAGTGTATGATATAGCTTTAAACAATATAGTTAATTAAAAAAAAAATACAGCTAATTGCCAGGTGTGGTGGCTCATGCCTGTAATCCTAGCACTCTGGGAGGCTGAGACAGGTAGATCTCTTGAGCTCAGGAGTTCAAGACCAGCCTGAGCAAAAGTGAGACCCTGTTTTTACTAAAAAATAGGAAAAGAAAAAAACCTACTAGGGCATGGTGGCATGGCACATGCCTGTAGTCTTAGCTATTTGGGAGATTGAAGAAAGATCACTTGGGCCCAAGGAGTTTGAGGTTGCTGTGAGCTATGACACTGTGGCTACTCTAAGGAAAAAAAAAAAACAAAACTTAAAGTAACATATTACTTAATGTGAGATATAGGTGTATTTGATCGGGTGTGATAAGATTGGGACCATCAAGGGAATGATAAGATTGGGAGCTCAAGGGAATGGCTCGGCACCTGTGGCTCAATGGGCTAAGGCGCCAGCCACGTACACCTGAGCTGGCGGGTTCGAATCCAGCCCAGGCCCACCAAACAAGATGACGGCTGCAACCAAAAAATGGCCGGGCATTGTGGCGGGCGCCTGTAGTCCCAGCTACTTGGGAGGCAGAGGCAGGAGACTCGCTTGAGCCCAGAAATTGAAGGTTGCTGTGAGCTGTGATGTCACAGCACTCTATCCAGGGTGACAGCTCGAGGCTCTGTCTCAAAAAAAAAAAGCTCAAGAGAACTTAGACCAATAAGGGTCAAAAAGTGGCCTTGCATTGTCCTTAGTTGGCTTTCCTTAATAGCTGTTGAGTGAATGGATGAATGATGGAGAAATGGACACCTGGGTGGATGGATGGGTGAGCAGGCTGAGGGATGTGTGTAAGGATGGAGATGCAGGGCCCTAGGCCTAGCGTCCTCCAGCTCTTCCTACTGAGTCATTAGGTCAAGGGTCAGGCTACTGACCTTCCTTACCTCTAGCCCCAAAGGCCCCAGGGCCTCATCCTTGCATTGATCCGTATCCTCACTGCTTTGTGTGCTGACACCCCTGGCTCTAGCAGTTTGAGGCCACTACACTCTAGCCTGGGGCAACAGAATAAAACTCTGTCTCCAAAAAAAAATAATAGTGGCCAGATGCAGTAGCTCACGCCTCCGTAATCTCAGCGCTCTGGGAGGCTGAGGCGGGTGGATTGTTTGAGCTCATAAGTTCAAGATCAGCCTAAGCAAGAGCGTGACCATGTCTCTAAAAATAGCTGGGGCTTGTGAGGGTGCCTGTAGTCCCAGCTATTTGGGAGACTAAGGCAAGAGAATTGCTTAAGCCCAAGAGTTTGAGGTTGCTGTGAGCTATGACATCACAGCACTCTACCAAAGGTGACAAAGTGAGACTGTCTCAAAAAATAATAATAATAATTAATAATAATAAAATTAGACTGACATCTTAACAACCCCCTAAGGGGAATCCCCTTAAATCTCTGCCATAGCTGAGAGGTTCCAGCATAGAACTGGGGTGAGGGTTTTTTTGGTTTTTTTTGAGACCGAGCCTCAAGCTGTCACCCTGGATAGAGCGCTATGGCATCACAGCTCACAGCAACCTCCAACTCCTGGGCTCAAGCGGGTCTCCTGCCTCTGCCTCCCAAGTAGCTGGGACTACAGGCGCCCGCCACAACGCCCGGCCATTTTTTGGTGGGTCCAGGCTGGATTCGAACCCCCCACCTCAGGTGTATGTGGCTGGCGCCTTAGCCCATTGAGACACAGGCGCCGAGCTGGGGTGAGGGTTCTTAAGAAAGAAGAGGAGGCCAGTCCAGGGGGCAAGGAAAGATTTTTTTTTTTTGCAGTTTTTGGCTGGGGCTGAAAACTTTGAACCCGCCACCTCCAGCATGTGGGGCCGGTGCCCTATTCCTTTGAGCCATAGGCGCCACCCTGGAAAGATTTTTAATAGAGGGGAAAAGGAGAATGAAGACGAACCAGTTGTCAGTTCAGCTCCCACACAGTTGCAAAAGGCTTTTATTAACCTCATCAGGACAGCTGGAATAGGACAGTGAGCCCAGAGTAGGTGCCCCCCGCCCTCCAGCCATTCGTCTCAGTGTGGGTCAGGATTATGAGTAGGATGTTTCCAGGAACTCTGGCCTTGAAGCACTCCAGGAATCTGGAGAGGAATTGCTGGTTTCTGACCTTTCTAAAATGGCTGCACTCCTGTCAGGGTTATAAGAATTACTTCCCGAGTAGCCAGCCACTGAGTGAGGCTTTGGAGGTCTAGTCAGATGAAGTGCAGTGACTGGAAACCTGGTGCGGGCAGAAGATAGCGTGCACTCCTGTGACGTAACCGCTGTAAGGAAACTTGGTGTCCTGTGGCAATTAACCATCAGAGCTCAGGTAGCAGGTGCCCAGAGGTGATGGGGAGTAGGATAGGGTGGCATTTAGACCCTCCTGGGGAAGGAGATACAGAGTCCTGGGTGACAGTAGCCACAGAGTCAGCAGCTGGGGGTTAGCACAGAATATGCCTCCCCCTCACCTGAGTTCTGGCCCAGAGCCTTGGGGACTGGGTTCCTTTGTACACCCAAGAATGTCTCAGGCCAGCCTTCTCAGCCCTCCCTGGGCTGCCCTCCATCCATGCTACCCATGTCTGTTTTCCCAGGCTGATTCCAAACTCCAGGCAGTGGTCTCCGTCCCCAGGGGCCAAATCTTGGACCTTAGCAGGTGTCTCATAAACAGACTCCAAATACTGCCTGAGCCAACCTGGTCCTTTGGCTTGAGCTCACCAGCTTAGTCACCACAGCCTAGTTCCTGGTGGCCTCTGAGACTCTGAGAGATTAAGAAAGTAGTTAGGGCTCGGCACCCATAACTCGGTGGTTAGGGCACCGGCCACATACACCAGTGCAGGTGGGTTCGATCCCAGCTCAGGCCTGTTAAATAACAATGACAACTGCAACAACAAAAAGTAGCCAGGTGTTATGGTGGGCACCTGTACTCCCAGCTACTTGGGAGGCTGAGGCAGGATTGTTTAAGCCCAAGAGTTGGAGATTGCTGTGAGCCATGATATCACAGCACTCTACCGAGGGTAACATAGTGAGACTCTGTCCCCCCCCCCAAAAAGTGTAAGGTCCACACAAGTCTACCCTAAAGGCATGTGTTCCTTCCCTAGCTGTTTGACCTACACTTGAACGGGAGGGTCATTATTGCCTGTCTCCTCATCTATAGAACAGAGGCTTTTAGTCCTTACATAGGTTGTTGTAAAGAATAAAGAAGTTAATCGATGAAAAGCTTCAGATCAGGCCTGGCATGAAGGAAACTCTTCATCACTTTCTATTTTATTATTATTGGGATATCAGGGGTCCTTCATACTTTTATGAGTAGCTTCAGAGCTGAAGTAGACCTTGAGATGACCCATACCAACTCCCTTTATTAACAGGTGTAAACTAAGAGAAGGGACTTGTCCAAGGTCGCAGATTTAGGTAATCAGCCTTCAAGGCAGCTTGGCCCAGTGGAAAGAGCATGAGCCCTTAGATCAAGGAGGTCTTTGTGAGTAATAACAAGAGGATGTGCAGCAAATCTCCTACCTGGAACAGTGACCTGCTCAGCACTTAGTAGATGCTAAATAAACTGTTTTTCCTTCTTTCTTCCTTCCCAGGCCAATGGTCAACTCTCTTAGCTGAGTTCAGGGTTAGGAGCTGATACAAATTAGGGAACTACAGGACAGAAAATGTTAATGGTATGGTGGAGGTGGCCAGTGGGGGTGCACTGCACAGCCAGTGGGCATAGGGCCCCAGAAGAAGGTATGGGGGATCAATGTCAAAAAGGACTTCCTGGTGTTTTGATGTCCCCTGCCCTTGTGGTAGTGGAAAGACACAGACTCTAGAGTCACTAGTTTTTCCACTTATTTTTCTATGTAACTCACAAAGCCTATAAGCCACCCACTTCAAATGTTATACATATATTCAGTAGTTTTTTAGCATATTCACAGCCATCACCACAATTTCAGAACATTTGTATCTCCCCAAAAGTAAACCTTGTATCTAATTAGCAGTCACTTCCACTTCCCCAAATTCCCCTAGCTCCTGGCAACTACTAATCTACTTTTTATTTCTATTTTTTGCCTATTCTGGACATTTCATATACGTGGAAACATCCAGGGACAGCACCTGTGGCTCAAAGGAGTAGGAAGCTGGCCCCATATGCTGGAGGTGGCAGGTTCGAACCCAGCTCCAGACAAAAATAGCAAAAAAAAAAAAGTCTTACAGTTAAGTGGAAACATCCAGTATGTGGCCTTTTGTGTCTGGCTTCTTTCTCTCAGCACCATTTTTCAAGGTTCACAGGTAGCAGGTATCAATGCCTCGTTCTTCTTTATTGTCAAATACTATTCCATTATGTGGGCATACCACAGTGTGTGTGTCTGTTCATCAGTGATGGACATTTGGATTATTTCTACTTTGGGGTGTTAAGGATAATGCTGTTCATTTGGGCGGTGCCTGTGGCCCAAAGGAGTAGGTCGCTGGCCCCATATGCTGGAGGTGGCAGGTTCAAACCCAGTCCTGGCCAAAAATTGCAAAAACAAAGAATAATGCTGTTTGAGGGTGGCAGGTTTGGCCTGGCCCCCAGCCAAAGTGCAACAAAAAAACTAGTTGGGCGTTGTGGTGGGCGCCTGTAGTCCCAGCTTCTGGGGAGGCTGAAGCAAGAGGATTACTTGAGCCCAGGAGTTTGATATTGCTGTGAGCTATGACACCACAGCACTCTACCCAGGCTGGCAGAGTTAGACTCTGTCTCAAAAAATAAAATAAAAAAATAAGCCAACAATGATAATAAAATAGGGGGATCCAATGAGGGAGTATTTGAGCAAAGACTGGAAGAGGTGGGGAAAGAGCCATGCAAAAGAACACTCTAGACAAATATTCTAGGCAAAAGTTCAAGTTAGCACAAAAGCCCTGAGATGGGCATGTCCTGTGGGTCTGAAGAGTGAACCAGGTGGAGAATGCTTGGGATTTAGGTCAGAGAAGTAATGGAGTTTGAACAGGCTTTGATCAGAGAAGGGACATTTGGGGGCTCCACTCTAATTTAAGTGTTTTATAGAGACAGGGTCTTGCTATGCAGCCTAGACTGGTCTCAAGTGATCTTCCCACCTTGGGTTCCTGAGTAGCTGGGATTACAGGTGTGAGCCAACGTGTCCAGCCCATCTCCTCTGTATTCATTTCCTCTTGCTCTATTGCTCTATTTGACGTACACTCTGAGGGCCCGGTGCTGAGGAGACAGCACTGAGCAAAGCTGACAAGTCTCTGCCCTCAAGGAGCAGATTCAGACAGAGCCACAAATGCACAGAAAGTGGAAGTAATGGAGAAAGAGGCACTGCAGGCATGTAGACCACCTGTGCTCTGGAACCTCAGAGACTCCCTTCTTTCCATAGAGGCTCAGCAGAGCACAGGTTCCACCCTAACCTGCCCACCTTGTGCTACATCACCATGGTTTCATCCCATGCCTGCAAGACATCACAATACTTTGAGAAATGCTCAGAGAAGCAGAGCAATTTGCTCAAGGTCTCATAGCGGATTTTTTTTTTTTTGAGACAATCTCACTTTGTCACCCTCAGTAGAGTGCTGCAGCATCACAGCTCACAGCAACCTCCAACTCTTGGGCTCAAGTGATTCTTTTGCCTCAGCCTCCCGAGTAGCTGGGACTATAGGCGCCCGCCACAATGCCTGGCTATTTTTCTGTTTTGCAGTTTGGCCGAGGTTGGGTTTGAACCCACTACCTTCGGCATATGGGGCCGGCGCCCTACTCGCTGAGCCACAGGCACCGCCCTGAAGTAGATATTTCTCCAAAGAAGATATACAAACGGCTCAGCGCCTGTGGCTCAACAGGCTAAGGCGCCAGCCAAGTACACCTGAGCTGGCGGGTTCGAATTCAGCCCGGGCCCGCCAAACAACAATGACGATTGCAACCAAAAAATGGCCTGTCTTTGTGGCGGGTGACTGTAGTCCCGCTACTTGGGAGGCAGAGGCAGGAGACTCGCTTGAGCCCAGGAATTGGAGGTTGCTGTGAGCTTTGATGCTACAGCACTCTATCCAGGGTGACAGCTTGAGGCTCTGTCTCAAAAAAAAAAAAAAAGAAGTGCCTGAGAAATGCAAATCAAGGGTGGCACCTGTGGCTCAGAGAGTAGGGCGCAGGCCCCATATATGGAGGGTGGTGGGTTCAAACTCAGGCCTGGCCAAATTGCAACAAAAAATAGCCAGGTGTGCCAGGT
>CAUYON010095525.1:0-33788 GCA_963573935.1 Arctocebus calabarensis
CTTCCTTCTTTCCTTCCTTCCTTCCTTCTTTCCTTCCTTCTTTCTTCTTTCTTTCTTGCCACCCAGTGCTATGTTAAGGCAGTCCAAAATCACTAAGACATACTGTCTCAATGCATATGGAATAAATGTAATTATCATGTTTACATTGGTTTAAGGACTAAGATTTTTCCTTGGCATCCTCTTTTTTAATGTATATTCTAAGCAGTTAGGGTGGTTAAATCTATTCTCCTGATTTCCAATCTGCACATCATCAATAATGATATTAAAAGTAATAAACAAATAGCAAGACCTTAGATTTACTGAGAATTCACTAAAGCAGGTATTACCTGAGTACTTTACCTGCTATCTCATTTATACCTCCGAATAACCCTCAGAAAGCATACTGTTGTATTTTACAATGAGAAGCTCAAGTTAGAATTGCCCAGAATCACGTAGTTGATGCCTAAGGGAACTACAGTTTGACTCAAATGCTATTCTATTCATTGTTTTTCTTGTAGATTAATTTTTTAAAGATTGCACTTCTCAATAGAGGATTTTAAGATCATGTTTTATGAAGCTCATATTTTTAAAATATATTAAAGCTTGGGGTGTGATGATTTCTTTTTAGTGAAAAAAAATTAAACACTTAACATTGTCTCATGGAAGAGAAGGACACAGAATATAAAGACCACTTATGCGTTTGTTAAGTCGTCATCAGCTGTGTTCTTACTGAATCCATCGCCCAGTTAATGTATTATTCAGTTGAATTCAACTTACAATAGTGATAATTTTGATAACTGTGTGATTTTTAAGCAAAATTCTATAATTTGCACTTATTGCTTAATACATACTATTATAACTGCCAGTATAATAGACAGGAAATTTAAAGACACAAAATTTAAAACAAATAAAATATTTTAAAATTAAGTACATAAGTGAAGCTTAGTTTTGGTAGGCAAGCCACGATATAAAGAGTTAGCACATAGTTGGTTTAGGGAATTATGTCAGAAACAATAGCACATAAATAGGCATAATATAACTATTATTACCAGAAGATATGGCATTGAATACCTGTACATAAATTTTAAATCTCATTTGAGGTATAAAGTCAATTTTTCAATTTTTCATTCAGAATAGAATGAGCTGAAATTAGGCCTCTTTTCATTTCTACTAGCTCAGCCTCTTTGTATCCCTACTATTTGTTTTCTCCTTCTTGATATTCATAGTGTTTTTCTTGGATCATTATTTCAGAGTTGTCTATTTTTTTAAACTCTGCTTAGAAGGTCGATCATGGAACTGAAGATAAAAAGAATATAATAACCCCCACCTCAAAGAAAGCTATGAAATGAATTATTTTAAGAAGAAGGAGATAGTAAATACCAAAATTGATTTGTGTAAGCAGGGTCAATACCTAGTGAATTAGACATTTAGATTTCTTTCATGTTCTTAGAAAAGATATTTCCTTTGGAGAGTTAGGAGAAGAAAACAGAGGTCTGAAAAGAAGAGGGAAGTTAAAATGCAATATCTTCTCAAGAAGTTTGTCTGTAAAGATGAAAATCTAATATCTAGAAGAGAAATCAAGTCAAAGAAGAGCCTGAAGAGACATTTCTCCAGAGAAGAAATACAAATGACCACTAAGTATGTAAAAAACGTTCAACATCACCAAGGAGTCAAGGAATTCAAAACTCTACTGAGATACTAGCTCTCGCCTGCTAGGACGGCCATGTAAAAAAGGTAAAGGAAACTGTTTGAAAAATGTTCGAGGAAAGGGATCCATATGGAACCCGAGTAAATATGAATTTTGTTTTTTGTTTGTTTTTCTGTTCCAGTGGGCACTTTATTAGCAGTTCTCCTTGCCCCGGCCTTCGACAGTATGACCCTGATTCAGCCAGAGATTCCCTGGCAATACAATCCCAAAACACAGAACTGTAGCCAGATGCAGAGGCTGCTGTATATATTTTAAAGTTGGACAGATGTATCTCATCTTTATGTTAGTTTTATCCACAAATAAGCGCTTGTTTGAACCGCTTGTTGATTTCAAAGCTCCATCATGAAAACGGACATTAAAATGAGAAGAGCCATGAAACACACCCCAGAATATCTATGAGGGTGAAGGGGAAGCGGAGGAAGGGAAGATGGATGCAAATACGTTACTCAACCCAGGGTTGGATATCTGGGCTCAATCACTTTGTCATTACTTAGTTTTAAATTTATTATTAAATTAATATTAAATGCAATTAAATAATTAGCAACAATGTAACACTTTGGGAATCATTTTATAGATTTTTTTTTTTCCATCTCTGACACTATGGTAGTATTTCTTTATTTATTTAGTATATACTTTTTAATGTAAAGTGGACTTTTGACTTTTGTATTCTGAGAGACTGAAATACTTAGTTTTACTTTTCACTTTGTCTTCACATTTGGCATTATTACCTTTTTAAATGACTTTTGAAATTACTTTAAAAATGCTGTTATTTGTGTGTGTGCATATCTTTGTGTATATATATGCAAATATAAACAGTTTGTCATAATAAAGATTGCTTATTTTAAGGATTTATGCATATTATGTTTTATTTTTTATTTTGTTTATTTTAAAGATTCATGCATATTGTGTTTTATTGTTCAATGCAATGGGTCCATTTTGCAATATAAATCTCAAAATTATTGAAGTATGCATTATTATATTTGAAAATATGGTATACTTTCATGCTTCGAAACTTTTGCCTCTTCCCTGCTATTTTATGCTAAGACAATTTAATTACTGGTTGCCCTACTCATTCTCTTACACTTTCCCTTTTTCTCATGTGGAAAGTTATATTCGACAAGCCTTTTATACTTCAAAATATTGACTAGCTTTTATTCTGACACGTTAGATTTTGTCTTCCCTTTTATTCTATGTTCTCATGCTTCTTGGAAAACAAAAATAACTATGGCGGAGTTGCTGTAATTGGCTACATATGAACATTGTATTTGTGACGTACTTTATCTGTGAGGCCAACCAGAGTAGCTCTCATGTAGAGGTAAGTTAGTGAAAATTAGTGGTCTCCATACTTTATATACATTGTTTAGTTTAATCATTAAAGTGATATCATTATCTCCACTAAAAAAATATAGGAATGTACAGATTCTTACTGAGGTTAAATCATTTTTCCAGTAGTGAGTAAGAAAGGGGAGGGGGCTTCCTAAACTTGGTGTGTCTTATTAGGAGGACTTTCCCCTCATTTCAAACTACCCAGCACTGCATTCTCTCCTTTAAGATTATGTTTCCATATTACATTGATTTTCTAATTGTCCTAAACATTCCGTGTCCTTGTGCTAGGAAGCGCTATTATTCGTGCCTTTGTAACTATTAATGAATGTTTATTAGCTGTCTTCTATGTAAATTATTTCTTTTTTTTTTTTCATTCTTTTTTGCTCCCTGTGGTCCTTTCTTTTTTTTAAACAAGTGAACAGTTTATTAAGAATTAAACAAAGGTATGATGTAATACAGTACAAGCAAGACACTCAAGATAGGTATAATAGTACTCCTCACACAAAAACTTAAATTTCACCTCAAAAAAATCACAAGATAAACGAGAAAGCAATTTCACTGTTATAAGATAAGATATTTCATGCAAAGTATTAACTCTGCCCCCCCCCCCCCCAGAGCCCAACCTCCCAACAAACAAAAAACTATCTGGGAATACTGCTATGCTAACATATTAACCACAGTATAATCATTCATAGGAAAACAGTAATTAAGCAACAAATTGAATTAAATAACAAAGTTCAAACTGTCATAAACTCATAGACCACAATGATTTTACATTTGCTTGTTTTGTAAAATCATTGTGTAAATGATTTCTTAATTGTGCCCACAATACTGGTGATAACCCAGGTATCATCCTTAAATTAAAATATTTTAATTCTTACTTTTCTTTGCCACCATATCACTTTTGAAATGTTACTTCTAAATATTTTTAAATTGGTACATTCTTATTGTAAAATGAAAAAGAAAAAGGAATTACATTTTTCCTACTTTGGAATTAGCTCACTTTCTACATAGTCTTGGTTTCTTTCTCACTTTCTCTGTAGGATCAATTTTGTTCTGAAAGTTTGCAAACCCTCCCCTGCCAAGATTTGATTAACCGTGAATATGGCCCTTGGGCTCATCCCACCAAATCTCCCATCCCGGTGACTCCTGCATGAGAAGCCCTCAGAGACTTGTTCTCCCTTGTACGTGCTCTAATTATTGTCACTTTTTCAATTTCTTGCTTTTGTTTTCTTTCATCCTTCATGCCTTCCTATACATTGTATGAAAAAAAGAAACAGCAAGTATGATTTACTATGGTTCTGTCCCTACTCCTCATTTTTATATTTTTCTCTTTCCAGTCCCCATCAAACCTGCCAAGTGTCCCCATCTTCTGCGTTTACAGTGCACACTTTCAGCGTGCTGAATTCATAAGTTAAAGTAAGCAATAGCTGAATTCATAAGTTAAAGTGAGCAATAGTTTCTGAGCAATTTCAAAGGCATTCTAAAGCAGCTACTGTGAATATGTTCTTTGTGTAATAAGCCAAAGATGTGTGCACAACGAGTGGTGCTGGCCAGACAGTACACGTCATGTCTGTAGTGACACCCATGCAACAGGCCATGGTGTTGAGAACACTTCTCCAGGAACTAGGGGCAACACACCCTCAACGCAGGGACCCGCTCTTATTCACTTCCCTGCACAGTGTGCCCAGCCTATGGGAATGGTTGTTGATGGAACAATCTAGGAGTGGATAGAAATGACGGGTTATGTTTTCTAAATGAACTAACTATAAATCTACAAACTCATAAATGTTTGCCATTCTATTAACACCACTCTTTTGAGGGCTTTTACTCTTCCTTAGGATAAATTTCGATTGTGTCACTGTATTTCGACTGAATTGTATGCCATGATTTTATTTTATTTATTTATTTATTTATTTTCTTTTGAGACAGGTCTCACCTGGGTAGTGTTGTGGCGTCACAGCTCACAGCAACCTCCAACTCTTGGGCTTAAGTGATTCTCTTGCCTCAACCTCCCATGTAGTCGGCACTACAGGCACCAGTCACAAAACCCAGCTATAAATTTTATTTTGCTGTTGTCCTTGTTGCTTGAACTTTCCAGCGTGGTGTATGTGGCTGGTGTGAGCTGTGGGTGCCACCATGATTTTATTTTTGGTAATTGCACATCCTACTAAACCATTTAAGTAAACACAAACCTCTACCTCGGTATATATTTCAGACAATCTTCTTTTTTGTTGTTTTTTTACCTTAAAATGTGTGGATTTTATTGTGTGAGCAAATAACACCTTAATAAAAGGAAAAACAAAGTAATGGGAAGATGTTGAAAGCCCCTTAAACTGTTGTGTAAGCAGTTGTGGAAAGTTATTTCAGCAGCAGGGTAGAGAATGGTTTGGTGCTGAGATCAGCGAGAAGGAGGCAACTGCAGAAGAGTGGGCGAGAAGGAGCCAGAGCCTGACACGGAGCTGCTGGGCGGCAGTAGAGGTGACGGAGATTTCAAAGCACACGGGAGAGGCCTCAGAGTTAGGGCAGCTGTCACCCCCCCCCCATGCTCAGATCCACTGCCCCATCCAGAGAAGGAGAGGGCGAGAGGCCTATGTCCCCAAAGAACTGACGCATTCACAGGCAAACCGTCTTCCAGAGGGGGCCAGCAGGAGCCTGGACAGTTGTCACAAATAGTCACAGTAGGGCTCCTGGCAGGTCTCAGGACCCTTCTTTTCCTGTTAGAATTCATGCCATGTTTTCCAGTCTTGAGATCTTCCTTGCTCGTAATATGTATGTGTTAGTGACATAAATCATTCTGGGCTAGTTATCAGGTAGTCTTCAATCTTAACATTTACAGACCCCAAATCTTAGAGATGAACATGCTCATCCTCATCCAGACCTGTACAGCACCTCCCTCCTACATTCAGGGAAAAGAAACAAAAGCATGACCAAAGTCAGACTTTAATAACAGGTTATTCTTTAACAACATCTGATAACTCAAGTTCAGATTTCATAATACGCTGTATCTCCCATGGCGTCCACCATTGGATACTGTTCTTCTATGTAGTATAGTAATTACTTCTACGGCCAGGCATGGTGGCTCACACCTGTGATGCTAGCATTCTGGAAGGCCTAGGTGGGTAGATTGCTCGAGTTCAAGAATTTGAGACCAACCTGACTAAGAGTCAAAAAAAAAAAAAAGCCTCTAAAAATAGCCTGAGCTCCTGAGTTCCAGACCATCCTGAGCAAGAGCGAGACCCCACCTCTGATAATAGCCGGGCATTGTGGTGGGTGCCTGTTCAGGCGTTGTGGTGGGTGCCTGTTGAACCAGCTATTCTAGAGGCAGAGGCAGAAGAGCCCCTTGAGCCCAAGAGTTTGAGGTTGCTGTGAGCTGTGACACCACAGCACTCTAGCAAGGGTGACAAAGTGAGACACCATCTCAAAAGTAAATAATTATATTAAAATATGGTATTTAGATAGCTAAGCATCTGGTCAATGTGGTAACCATTCTCACTAATTACTGGCCCTCTCAGTCCCATGTGTGTGCACAGATACGTTTTATTTGTCAACAGACATGAACGGGAATAAGACTGTTTTATCCTTACAATGGTGTCTCTTTAGAAAAATAATTTCTGTGCTTATTGGGCTTTTTGTTTGTTTGTTTTACCAGAAAGCCTAGATCTGAAGTTATTCTTAAAGTCTAATTCACTCTGAGAAAAGCCTTCCTCCCCTTTCTTCCCAAATCAAACAAATACGACTGTAATCAAAGCCAACAAATCAAGAAGTAATTATTTTTTATTTTTTTAACTTATTTTTGAGACAGAGTCTCACTTTGTTACCCTGGGTAGAGTGCCCTGGCATCACAGCTCACCGCAACCTCAAACTCTTGGGCCCAGGTGATTCTCTTGCCTCAGATGCCTTAATAGCCTGAGACTACAGGTGCCTGCCACAACATCCAGACAAGCTTCTTGTATAATAATGATTGTACTTTTATATACATTCTGAGTAGTGAAAATTATTAATATTAGAATATTGCAATAGAGTCCAATACTATCAGTTGGGAACGATAAGAAAAGTAGGAAAAAAAGATAGAAGTCGAGGTTCTGTTTTTAAGGCCATGGGTATGGGAGAGGGACATAGCAATAGAGCAATAGAAACCAAATATTTTTGTTATATGGGTTTACTTCATCATTACAATTTGTAAAAGATGATTCTACTTGTCACATAAGCCAGTCCCCATCATATACGCACATAAGCACACACATATTTTACTTTTAGTTTACTTTTAACTTGATGTCTATAAAACTCACATTTGGACACTGGCGGATAAACAGGGCTCCTTTCCTCACATCCCAAATTATGTTAATAAATCTAACCCTTTATTATTAAGTATTTTCTCTGTTTTCTATCATCCAACTGTTTTACTTTGCTTGGATTTTTCTGTAGTTAATTAAAAATATATAAATTATACATATATCCTAATAAATTAAAAATATAGTCTTATTAATTATCAAATGTATTTGAATTCTTTCTCATTATTTATGAGTTATTTTTTTAAAAGGAGTAAAGAGAAACTAATTCTTTTTTATTATCTTTTGTGTGGGAAAAATGGCCTCCGGAAATTAGTAAATGAGATTCATTTTAATGATTGATAAAATACAAAGTAGAGAACATGGTTTGAAGTGTACAGCTTCAGTGAAAGCCAAGTCAGCTTTCTCTAGATAATAAGAGATGGGCCTTCTCTGGCTCCAGAGGGAGGCGACCTCGCTGCCCCAGGCATGCCCTTGTGCCTTGCCCCCTCCTTTCCCACTCTGCCTTTCCCACTGTTTTACATTTCTCCTTGCAAGGCTTCTCTGCCTTTGACTCACTCTCCTTCACACTCTCAAGAGACGATGTGCTTGATTGTACTGTTACTCTAAATGTTCACCGTCACGGCTTGCCACATCCCTTCTGTGGGCCTGTGGGGAAAACGACTGTTTTCACTACAGCTGTATCACACGCCCTGCCTTTGCTCAGCTAATGCAGTCCGAGTCACAGTGTTGAGTGCCACACCGAGCAGATATCCAAGCAGCATATTGTTCACTATGTCTTTTTCCCTCCTGCCAAAAGATTTCATCACTCAAACAGGAGATGCTCTATTGACCTGTCTCCTGAACCAAAGACTCATGGAGTAAATCTGTAGTTGACAAAAATTGATTTGTACCATGAGCAAGAAATTATTTATTGTTATTTTATTCCATTCATATTTCGAGATTATTTGCTATTATAATATAAAATATTCTGATAAAAAATAAAATCATCAGAATTTATTTTTGATGGACATACAGAACCAATCTAGGATTGAAGGGCAGTTTATATATTGTTAGTCACACACCTATTCCTATGTAGTCGGGGATCCCTACCTGTTAGCCACACCTCTATTCCTATATAGTCAGCTATGGCCAGAAAAGAAAGTTTGGGTAGCAACATATATGATGATCTAAGAGCAAGTGCTGAGCATAACACATATTCTTAAAAGAAAAAATCCTTTAAGTGGGAAGCCAACTTGCCCATTCACTATAGATCCAATAACGCATGCGATACTTTGACTATAGTTATATATATTCTAGTAAAGAGGAAATTCAGAAATTAAGATACAGAATAGTTATAAAAGATTTTTTATATTGAATAAATAATTGCTTTCATAATTTTAACTGCATTCATGTGCTAAATGTCATTGTGACATAATTTTAAGATGCTTAGGAACCTTAAATATAACCTGTGGTAATTATATTTGCAATTAACTCTTTTTTACTCCTCTTTGTGAGGTAAATTGTCATTGGATGCGGGTTCAATATGACTTTTATTCACAGGGGTAATGGTTATAAGACATCGAAATATCCAAAAAAATGTGAAAACGATTCCTTCATTCCTTCTTTCAATCAGTGAATATTTATTAAGTGTTATGCCTAGAACTATGCTAAGTATTCAAAAAACATCAGTAAAAAGAGTGTAGATCCTTTTGCAAGTTTTTCTCTTTGCATGGTTCTCATTACACATAGCATAAATTTCAGTATCCTATTAGCTCTGTAAGTGAATTCCACATTTTAATTGAGAATATGAGACAACCAAAAGAAAACAAAAGTAGCATTTAAGACTAATTAAGGGTACACAGAACAAAAAGATAGATTATGAAATATTCAGAAATGATGGCAGAATATAAAAATCATAGCATACATTTACTTTCAGACCCATGAGAAGACACTGAACATTTTCATGAGATCTACTGATGGAATTTGCACCTGTATTTCGTACATTCTAAAGAGTACTAGTCACTGTCTTCTGTGAAATATTTTCTCTTAAATCACTTTTGAATTATAATTTTTGGTTAGCAAATACTTTGTTACATGTAAAATTGTTCAGTAACCACCAGGGTATATTAAAATATTAGTATAAACCACATAAGATATTAGTGTTAGCATTACAAGGTGATTCAAAAGGACAAACTGTCCCCAAAGAAGGTCATATTTTAATATAAATGATAAAATGATTCTGCATGTGATTTTAATATTAATACAAATAAGTCTATGACAAATATTATGACAAAAAATGTGGGTAGACTATAGCTTAGAGAAGAGAAAAATCACAACTTTTCTGTTCTGATGTGAGATTAGGAAATATTTTTCAGAGAGGCATCCTTTGTGTTTCCTCTTAATAGATAATAGTTTCAATAGTCAGAGCAAACTGTAAATAGAGAAATTATATAGGATAAGATTTCAGAATTTAACTCACATGTGAGGACATGAAAATAGTTCACTGTAGTTTGTGTAAAGTGCAAAAAAAATAGCTAAATTGGTAGGAACACAATGATAGAGCATCTTACAATCTTATACCATACTTTAAAGACTTTGTACTTCATTCCACTTGAAATTGGGAGAGAGTGATGGGTTTTTCAGGGAATGTGAGATGCATTTTTCACTAGAAAGATTAACAGTAGAGTGCAGAATACATAACAAATTAACGATGGTAGCAGCATGAGTATTATAAATGAAGTAACAGAGGAACTCTGGAAATATAAAGGAAAAGGACATAGGAAAATCAATGTTATTAAATATAATGGTAAAGAGCAAATACAATAAAATCAGGCAGCCAAGAGTCTGAGAAGGTTAGAGATTCTTCTGAGAAAAGACAAATGTAAAGTTCTTTATTCTGAATAGGAAGAACTCCAAGAAAGGAGAGTTTTATGGGTGGCTCTATCTGAATCAGAATCAGAATAAGTCTTCACTTGGTTGGGTGAAATGAATTCTGCTATCCTAGACTTATTTGTTTTTCATAAGAGTTTTCTTTTGGCAATAGAAACAGATTGTTAAATACTTGAACCTAAGAGAAAAGCTCAAAATTTTGTTAAAATAAGTCATAGGAGGATATAAAAAATGCTTCTCTTATGAAAAAGCTGACAACGTATACAATTACACATCACACACTATTTGTCCTCAACATTTGGCAAACATGTGCACTCTATTATATTTTCTCTTTTGAACACATTGGTTTTTTGTTCTAAAAGAGCAACTGAGCATGACTTTTCAGCCAATAAAATTCAATCAGATTTTGATGGGTATTTGAGTAGAACACAAAATAAAGTGAGAGAAGCAATATTCTTTTCTAAGAAAACTTATGGTCAAGTTATTTGCAAAGTTGAAATCATAAGTCCTTTGTACTAAGGGGACATGGCACCAGTGTCATTTCATTAGCTTCCATTTTATTTTTTTCTCCTGTTTTATATTTTTCTCCAGTATTGAGAATATATCCCACAATAATTGCAAAGTGTTGATTATCTATATTAAGACCATGTATTTTGTCTAGAAAATTCCCCTTAGTACAAAATAATGCAAAATAATAATCCATTCAAGATTACGTAAAAGAAGCATTTCATTTCAAAATGTTCTAAAGCAACTAGGTCATATCTGAAATAGTTACAAGGGTAAAGAATAGGAGTAGTTGCCTAAAACTTTAAAAATAATGATATGATTTTATTTCAGTCAGTTGAAAACATTAAAATAAAGGTTCAGATTGGATTCTTTCAAAGGCCTAAAGTTAGCCTAGGTGTTGATACTTGGATAAACTGTTTAAAACTTTAAAATGATTCTCTGGTTATTTATAAGATTGGACAAGCGATTCCTCCTTTGGAAGAAATATTACAGCTATTTATATCTGAATTAAATCAATGTTTTAAGATATAATTATTAGTTCCTTATAATTAGAAAAGCGTTATGTCTTAGGAGAGATAAAGTGCTGCCTGAATCACTTAAGAAATTCAAAAGTCTATCTCTTGAGACACAAAGCTTGGTACCATGGCTGTTCTTCTGTGCCTGCCTTGGGTCTACCTACACCTCAATTCATACTCTTTGTTAAGACAACTCATCTGCCCTGAAATGCTACACAGCCTTTAGAATGGCTCACAGTGTTTCTTCTTGGCAACTTTTAGGGATTCATGTTAACTCTTGCTTCCAATTTTAGGGTAAAAAGACATGTTTTAAGGTAAGATTTTCATTCCTGTGCATGTTAAGATGATTGAGAAAACAGAGTGTGCTAAACAATGTTTGGTTTCCAGTTCTAACCTCTCAGTAAAGGGAAGGCTGTAAACTACCAAAACCCTTTTTAAAACAATTCTGTAGGCTGTCTAAGATAATAATGTTTCTGTACTTTTCCTCGTAGATTATTAACTATTTCACACTTTTAAAAATAAAACCTCATCGAATAGTCCATTTTGCTGAAGAGACTTTTTAGAAACACATGCCATAAACTGCACTTTTGATGGTCAGGCCTAAACTAGTGAAAATGCAATAGTGGACTTTAAAAAAACAAAACAAAATAATTAAGGTGAAATCACTAGAGAGAACAGATGTCTGAATTATAAGGCTTGTAAAACTCTATTCAATTACTTTGAAATACATATAGTAACCTGAGTCAAAGGCTAATTAAATGAATACAGATAGATTATATTGAGAGACACGAAACATTTACAGTTTGGATAGTCAGAGTTGGTGGCACCTGTGGCTCAAAGGAGTAGGGCGCCAGCCCCATATGCCAGAGGTGGTGGGTTCAAACCCAGCCCCAGTCAAAAACTGGACAGTCGAGTTTCATGGCAGAAAATAGCAGGTAAACATACAATGTTTTTATTTCATTTTTTTCATCATTAATGAACAGCAAACTTTGAAAGCTGATATTTTTAAGGAAATTAATTCATCTGTAAATTAATATATTAAGCAGAATATATTTGCATTGGACTCTAATGTATGCATTTTAAGACACTGGAATATTATGGAGGCATTTTACTTTTAACATAACTCAAGGTTCAAGGTAATGATACATGTAGGGTCGATGTATTCACCTGCTTCCCTTTACCTATGAGTAAACAATAAACAGTCCTTTTCAAATAGGCTTGTTGAAAAATAGAAACATTATGTCATATGGCAGGATATTCAAAAAAGGGCAAGTACCAGCGATGGTAAATCTGACACCCAGCTGTTTCTCAGATTATCTGTTTCAACATCTGTCCCAGCCTTGCCTCTGTCTCATTGTCTTCATGTTCCCAAAGTGGCTAGTAGTGAACCTCAGGAGGACTGTCTCCTCCTTAGGACTGTCCGCTTCTTCAGTAACCCTGATGTGAAAGTTATTCATCCATTTCCATCGGGCCAGTAACGGACATGTGCCCACCTTTAACTACTGTCATTTATTTGGGAATATTCTCTTCTAGATTCTCATTCAACTTAGCCAACTTCTCATCCGTCGATGACACACAGGCAGGATTGTGTAGACCTGTCAGGACCCACCCCTGGACAGGAAGAGGAAGGGGCTTCCTTGGAATCACAAAGTCTGTGCAGGGGAAGAGTGGCCAACTGCGCAAACGAGATTCTTTTACAAAAAGAAGTCACTAAATATTAAGTAGCAACCACGTCTTTCTTCCTACGGGGTTGGGGCTGGGGGAGTGAGGGGGTTATATTTATTTAGATGAAAGCAAAAACTGAATAAAGTGAGTCAAATGGAAAAAACAGATTTTATACGTTTCTGACATTTGCAAATAATAATGTATTGTCAGAAATATTTAAGTTTTTATTACTTATTCAAGAAATATATTTTTACTGCTTAATATGCATCAGATACTAATAGATATTGGCAATATAATCATAAATAACTACTTTGCACATACACTTTATAGGAATAGTAGAGTAGATACCGCATCAATCCATTAGCCAAATCTTTGGTGAACTCACGGCAGGGAGGTTATGCATAATGACCTTGTGACTTTCTTCCACCTGGTATCACTGGTGGAACCCTGGGTGAATACTTAACCTGAATATGAGCCCCGACTTACACTATTTGCTGACGCCATGGTTTCTCCTAGACCAAGGGGTCTAATTTTAAAACTTAGTCCAAAAAATTATATTTGAAACTGAGTCCCCATAAAGAATACTCCATAAAATATCCAATCATGATGACCAATAAAGCAAAGAGAACAGTATAAGAAGAAGGAGGGAAAAAAAGAGAAAGATATGTAAAAGAGAGCCTCAGATGAGACTGATAACTAATTGTGATGATATTTATCCTCCTCTCCATAGTTTTTCCTAACTCCAGCCTCATTACTATGCTTGTTTTCCCACAAAACACTCTAATCTCTATCTATCCATTCATTTATTTTTCTTCATTAAATCGTAACTGTGTACATTAATGCATTTACGAGGTACAGTGTGCTGATTTGATATACACTGTGAAATGCTTACATCTAACTGATTAACATAACCATCTCCTCCCTTGCTTATTTGTTGTGGTAAGATATTCATACTTTATTCTCCATAGATTCCATTTCATAATCGAGTATTTTTAATAAATAGTTTTCATATCTGCTTCTATAACCATGTGTTCTATTTCTTTAACCTGCATTATTTATTTATTAATTTCCAAATAATAGGGGCCACATGTGCACATAACTATTGTTACATTTTTACGCATTTCATGCTTTTAACATAGATGATGGGATATTATGTGCAAGCATTTTTTTAAGCTGCCCTGAACTAGTGTCCAGTCATATAGTCCCAATTTAGGAGCATTCACTTAGTAATGAACCCCATAAGCCACACTTGGGGGAGATGACAAGTCCTTCAGCTGCATGTTCTTTCTAAAATTCAAAAGAAAATAAAGGTAAATTTCAAAATGCTTGTTACACAAATGTTTGTGATTTTTTTACAGTGTCCATCTCTGTTAATATGTAGAATGTTTTCCCAAGTACTCATTATCTCTGAGGTGGTTATGAGCACAGCTAAGGGGATATTCATTGCTTTTGCCTCTTTCTATATGGTGGGATTTCACTTCCTGACCCCATTGTTGCTAGCGTGTGTATTGATGAGTTCTGGTTAAAGAGTTGTAAGTAGAAGTCACTGTGTCCACTGTGTCACTTTTCTGGATGTAATATTTCTGCAGCTTCAGCACGGATACCAACAACTTTCCATCAGCTGCTCATCAACATATATCCCAGAGAGAAGCTGATAACCTTCACTGACAGCTAAAGTCAGGATTCGGTAACGGAATCTTTAATTTGATCATGAAAATTTAAGGAGTGGTTTAAATGATTGGTAGGTCATCAAATGCTACCACATTTTTCCACAGTTTGAAAAGACAAGCAAAATTTTCATCTCCAAATGACTAATTAAAGCACAGATGTACACACTAGCATACCCCTGTATAATGCTTTAAAATTGCCGGGCTGCAAACATCCTGCCCAAATCTCGACTTGAATTTCCAAAAATCTTCACTTGTGAAGGATGTGGGCAACTGATTTTTGTGTAAGTATATTTAGCATGTGAGAAGATTACCATCTATGAAAGTAAGAACCCGATGAAAAGACCAGTCTTCAGAGTTTCATATAACGAAGGGAAAAATAAAATCAGCTGTGGGAAATTCAGCAAGGACAAATAAACCAAATAGAGTCTATCTTTCATCTGGGCTTCCTAGCCAATCTTTTAAACTGTCTTTTGAATGGAAAGGAGAGAAAGAAATTCACACTTTTGTACAATTGTTTTACTTTTAAATACTCTATGTATGAGTACACTAAAGATTTCCTGTTTGAGGTGATTATTAAACATAAGAGGAGCAGAATTAATTGTATTAAATGTACAGTAACTGCATACCTTCTGACTTATCAAATGTAGTACAAAATAATTTAAATGTTGAGATAAGCAAAAGGAAGCTTATCATTGTCTTTCTAGTTTCTAGTTGAAAACATGGCTAAGTTCATATTTACTCATTTTTTTCAAAATTATGAATGTTTTTCCTATCTTTTGTGTTTTGTGAAGTTAAAACCATCCTCCTATGACCTTTTTAGTATTCTGTACTTTGATTTGCTTGCCATGCCCACCTTCCCTGTTTACCACCTCACAATCCTGGGATTGGAACAGACAACCAGTCAAAATGGAAAGTAACGCAAAGGTCAAAAGCTGTAATATTTCCTGGGCAACTTTTCCAGGACACGAAGAAATATTTACATTTTGATCTGTGCAGCAGTTGACAAAGTGTCAAAAGAAATAAAAGGGAACAAGATTGTATTCAGCTTATGATAACAAATGTGGGCAGAGAGAGCCAAGAAAGCATTATAATTAGTAGTAATTTCTGTGTTTATTATTTTGAATGTTTTTTTTCTTGTCAATATGCCAAAAGTAACTTTAAATTTTGAGAGGAAAAAGGGATAAAACTGCCTTGATTTTATAATTGTCTAAGTGAATGAAATAATGCATGCTTTCAAGATTTACCAGGGCAAAATTAGCTTGTTTCTACAATTCAACTAAAAAAGGAAACCTAAATACATAAGATAGAACGAGGAAGTCCATTATGCATAGATTTTAGAGCACGAAATCATTATTCAATTTATATATTTATAACTACTTAAAATTTTATGAAAGAGATTTACAATATTTTATATTTCTACTTGGTAAATGGGAGTAATAAACTTATTATGAATGTTTTTTAAAAATATATTTATTTGCATCAGTGCATTTCATGTTCTTTCAAACCATAGAACCTCAGCATAGGCCCTCAGACTCTAACATTTTATAGAGGAAGGACTTTAAAGTATACATTTCTTTTTCTTTTTAGTGTCCAATACTAAATGGTCTCATCACTCTTTGTTTTGTGAAGATGTGTTATCAACCAAAAAGAATGAGATCTTGGTAATATATAAGACAGTTAAGGGAGAGAAAACAGAGGCATAAGCTGATAAAACGTACACACACACACACACACACACAAGGTAAAGAGACTATTTCTTCAGAGCATCAATAGCAGTATGTTTTGGGCTATGAGTTTTTAGTTAGAACTGAAGAGAAAAACAACATTGACAAAAGTACAGTAAAAATATGAAGATTTTCACATTTGAATAGAGAGGGGTACATCATCAGAATTGGAACTGATGGAGGCTGTTTCACAAAAGATAGGTTGAGCTTGAACAGATTGTTTTTGATATCAAACCCTAGATTTAAAAAAATGATAGTAATGATTAAGAAGGGATTCCCATAAAATAACATTATCAGGGAGGAAACATTGCAAGGATATTTTATTACCTGATCTATATGGGTAGGATTAAATGTGAGTCAGACTCCTGTGTTCCAACCCAAAAGGGTAAAATTCAATATGAATAGTAACGTTTCTAGCATGAAAACAAAACTGGATGGCAAGTTGCATTGGGAATGCTGTCACACAAACAGACAATTTTTAAATAGTGATAAATTCTTTATGATACCATTCTTTTGTTTTTTTCTTCTGGGTAGATGCCTAGTAGAAGGATTGCTGGGTCAAATGGGAGGTCTAATTTAAGTTCTTTCTGTAAGGAAATATGGTGACTTTACATCATTTTTATTAACCTGGATGGAGCTGAAACACATTCTTCTTAGTAACAATGGAAAAGGGAATATCCAATGTACTCAGTTTTAATTATGAAGGCAGTAGATGATCTAACACACACCCACACAGGAGAAAACTTACTTCTGTTCAAGTTGAGGGGAATGAGGGAAGCATCACTTAAAGGGCATAAGATGGGGGGTATGGCGCACGTTTTGGATGTGGGTCACAACTACAAGGAGATTGCACCTAAAAAATTCAAATATTGTGACCTGGTTTTTCATAACCTCACAATAACCTGAAATCATTTTTAAAATATATATTGTTTATTATAGAAACTTTAAGGAGGCAATTGTCTATATAAAATATAAGGTCATTGTGGGAAGGCAAATATGAAGATAAATAGATAATGCAACAAACTAGTAATGCTGTAAACATAAAATCCTCATTGTATGCATAATATATGGATGGATAGGGAAGGTAATTGAATTACTAATGCGTCATCATCATCATCTTCAACATTTTAAAATAAGAAAAGCTTCTAGAATGCATTGGAAATGAATCAGATAAAAAATAGAAACATAATAACAGATGGAAAGGACAATATTGATCAAATTAACAGTATTCCAATTAGAAAAGAGATAATTAGAATGAGTCAATAATCAGAAAACATACTTAAACAAAATCATCTTAGACATTAGTCACCTCTAATGTTCCCATAGAGGAAATGGGAAATAGTAGCTAAATGTCCCTTTATTTACAAAATAGTTACTACAAACTCTTACAAAGAGGTGGCCAACAGGTAAAGAATATTTTGTAAATGTTCTGTACAATTTTTAATGAATATTTTACCAATAAAAGTCTACCTTCTATTTTCCCCATGTATGATGACTTTAGGAGTGACTTGGAAACACTCTGTATTTATCCCTAGGGATCCCCACTATCAGAGTATAAAGATTTTTTTTTAATAGGGAGAGGTTTTCTTTTCTTTATTCCTAAATTTTTTTTTATAATTTTATTGGATCATAATTATGTACATTGGTGCAATCACAGGGCACGATTCATATACATTCAGAAATATCCTGCAATCCCATTACTGGACATCTATCAAGAAGGAAAAAAAACATTTTATTATAAAGACATTTGTACTCGACTGTTTATTGTAGCTCAATTTACAATTGCCAAAATGTAGAAACAGCCTAAATGTCCCTTTTTGGCCTGGCTTGTTTGCAAAGGCCCTGAATAATGTCAACATTGGGAGCCTCATCTGCAATTAGGGGCTGGTGGGCCTGTTCCAGCAGCTACATCATCAGGAGGTCCTGCCCCCTCCTCTGCTGCTGCTCCAGCTGAGGAGAAGAAAGTAGAAGCAAAGAAAGAAGAATCTGAGGAATCTGATGGTGACATGGGCTTTGGTCTTTTTGACTAACTTTTTTCTTTTTGTAACATGTTCAATAAAAGTTGAATTCCACTGTCAAGAAAAAAAGTATTACAGTATTACACCTGGTAGTAACCTACATGGCATTCAGTAAATCTATGATGGCAGTGCTGGTACTGGTAGAGAGGGCAAATCCATTCATTCTTTCAACAGTTACCTATTCCAGTGAGGACAAATCACTGCCACTTCTATGATGAAATGGGTCCAAGGTTATCAACTTAGTGCTCTCTAGCACAATTGGAAACTTTAATGTTAACCTTTCATCAAAATTTGCATTAATGATCATTCTGAAGGAAAATGTTACTATGTGCATGTGATGTGTATGCATCTTTCTTCGAAGAAAGAAATTTTAGAAAAAATAAATTCAACAACCTAGAAAATTCAATTGAAAAATCCATAAATCCTAAATAGTGAAAGTTTTCAAAAAGATGCCTTTCTAAAATAGAGAATAATTCCCTGATTTCCAAAGTAGTTAGTAGCCTACAACTTTCAGAAAGAGAAATCTGGTAGTATCATAGAATTTTAAGTCTTGAACCAGATACTTAACATCTTATAGAAAGTGGTACTTGTTTTAGTAATGTCTTATTTATACTTACATCAAATCGCTTGCCTGGGATGAGGACACCTATTTATTTCAAGTAATTGTATACCTGTGGGAAAGTTTGCAGACTATGACAAGGACTTAAAAATTAAATTTTCAAGGAGATAATAAAGTTGTAACTTTGCTTTTCCTCTATGAAGTCTTTATATGATATAGTCAACCATCTGGACAGAATCTGAGGTATCTCATTGCTTGTGATACTTATCAGCTTGTTCTTTTTTCAAAAGTTTCAAGTATTTTGATTGCTTCATCTTAATTTACCTTTGAATTTGTTTCTGTTTTCTCAGTTACACATTTTTCTCTTGCTTGGCACTTAACCTGCTAAAGAAAGGTTGTTAAATAAGCTTTTTATGTACTGACTGCTCTGAATTGGTACTTAGAGCTAAAATAAAGCTTCATTGGAAATAAGCACATTTCATCCAGAAATAAGCACATTTAAAGTTGAGATCCTCTTTCTCTAACTACGAATGTTGGCTAGGGATTCCCCCAACTGACTGGCCAGCCAGAGACTCATGGTGTACATCAGAGATTTTGTCCACTTCTAAGATCCAACTTTTAGATTTGTAGTCCAGAAATTCAATGTTATCTATATCCCAAAGATGATCATGGTCTATGGTGCAGGCTTATTCATATCACACTCTCAGGAGACTAGTTGGAGTAAGCTGTGAGGTTTTTTGTCTCTTCAGTTAATTATGACACCTCTAAGAGGGAATCTGAGCCCAGCAAGTTGCTGGATTCAGCAGTCAAATTGAAGTTCTAGGTTTGGCTTTACTGGTCTTCACAAAGGAGATTCTGTCAGCAAGGCACATTGTGATTGGACTACATGACCCAAGGTCTATCTCACGACAATCCTAAAGCTCCCAAATACAGGACCTGCAAACTTATTTGATGTCAACATCTTGCATCAAGAAGTTGGTTGCAGAGGGCAGTGTAGAGAAGAACTTAAAACACAGACCAAAGATAATTTCACTTACAATTAAAATGGATTAGGCTTCAGAGAGATCATACAAACATCTTGAATATCTTTTATTTTAAGCTAAACAAAACACTCCTTTCACTCTTTATTGGCTGCAGAGATGACCACATTTACTAACCCCTTCCAAGCCAAACCCAAAATAATTGTCTACACTGAATTTCCACTTCTTCACTACCTGATTTCTCTCCTCATTTTAGTATCACTTCTCCTCTCCTTCTATACTGAAATTTCTCTTGTCAAAAACCACCAACAACTTCCACATTGTCACATATATATTCTGTTTGGTCATCTTGACCTCTCAGTAGCATCTGGTACCTTTGTTTTTCATGAAATAGTCTGTTCGCTTGGGTTCCAGGACATCATACACACCTAATCTTACTAAGAACACTTTCTTCAACTGACTCCTTTCCTAGAGCCCTCTCTTTGCTCCTTGAAAGGTTGGACTTCCTCAAATTTTAGTTCTCAACTTATTATTTAACATTGTTT
The DNA here is from genome assembly GCA_963573935.1 of Arctocebus calabarensis. Lineage (NCBI taxonomy): Eukaryota > Metazoa > Chordata > Mammalia > Primates > Lorisidae > Arctocebus > Arctocebus calabarensis. Next base: position 20,360 of record CAUYON010095525.1, read on the forward strand.
TCCTGGTTGGCATCTTGTAAACATACTGCCTCCATTTTGGGTCATATGGCTATCCCATTGGGAGTCATAATTTCAAATCCCTGTTAATTGTATGTGGAGTGAATATGAAGTTCTCCCAAGGGATCCAGGATAGCAGTGAGTGAGAAAGCTGGTGAATGAGCAATTACAGCCTCTCCTACCAAGTGTTAACCCTACAGAAAAGTGGAGCCAATTGCTGGCACGTTTCTGCACACTCTTCTCCTCATAGATTCTGAACTTATAATTAATTCTCCACTATCTTCTTAGTTCTTTGATGCCCCCAACAGATTTATTAATAACACTTTGTCCTATTTTTCTAGTTGTTCTTAGTGAGAGGCTGCTTTGAATTACTTACATACTGTAACCAGAACTGAGACTTCTCAAGATAGAATCTTTGTCTAACAAAATTCTCCAAATTTATTAGAGTTCCTCATGTCCTGAATCTCAAATCTGATGGTCCATATGCTCTGTTATGAACAAAAACTGGCTTTGGGAACCACAGTGTTTTTGAACAAGAAGCTCTTCTCTAGACCTGTCAGATCCTTTGACAGTAGAAGAAAATGGTGTTCTGTTTCTTGCATTAGAATCCACACAATTCTAAGTAGAATCTGGATTGAATGTCCTAATTTTATAAAGACAAGATGGCACTGGATCTGTTAATAAAGCTCATTCTTGATGAATCATGACTAGATGATCTGGATAACATATCAGTAATTTTACTACTGATATAAATAATTTGCAGAGGAAAAATCTGTGACTCTGTGACAGGTGGTCAAGTTTAATTGCAGAACCTTGCTTGATTCTTTGGATTTTCAATAAGCACTGAAAACACAGAGGAGCATAAATGTCATTTTGAAATATTTAGTTCATCATCTACTTGGGTATGTGTGCTATTTCTTTGGACGTAGGAAAGCCATTATTCTTTACTTAGATAAAACTACCTGTGTGTCTAAGAGTCACACCTTATTATTATCCCACAGAGTTAATTTAGCCCAGTTTATTGATTTGGGAGAAGGAAAAGAAAGAAGCAGTAGCAGAGGCACCTAAGAGTGAATATAAGCCTCTGTCCAGTAGCTCATGGCTGAGATGGATGAAACCCTGAAATTTGAGACTGTATCTGTTCTAGTCAAGGCTTCTGCAGGGGGCAAGACCCCTTTGTGTCTATGGTTAGAGCCACCCACTGGCACATGTTCAGGAACCCTACAAGCTCACACAGCCACTGTGTACTCCAAGTGGAGAAGAAGCTACAACAAGAAGATTATATCTGACATAAAAGACCCTCAGGAAGATGTCCTCTCCAGTTTCTGCATTCTTCAGCACTTCTGAGTGTCCCCAGGCTCAACTAGGACCCCCTCCCCAATACAAATGCCCAGATCTTGAAGTCAATCTTTTATATTTGCTAACAAAAATTCCTGTCCTTTGTCCTTTGTCCTTTGTGTAACACCCCTTCAATGGGGAGTTACACAAAGTCTTAATTGGGACTCCTTGACACATCTGTGCTCTGCTCCCAGGGATTCTGACTTCTGCATGCCATAGGAGATGATTCTCCAGAAATCTCTGCCAGTCTTTAGCTTTATAACTTTGGTTTACAAGTACGGTTGGCCCTTCATACCCATGGGTTCTGCGCCTGTGGCTTCAACCAACTGTGGATCAAAAATATTTTGGAAAAAAGATGGAAAAAATAACAATTCAAGAATAAAGATAATAGCAGTTTAAAAATCAATACAGTATAAAAACTACATAGCATTTACATGGTATTAGGTACTGTAAGTAATCTAGAGATGATTTAAATATATAGGAAGGATATACATGTATAGGTTATATGTAAACATTTTATATCAGGGACTTGAGCATCCACAAATTCTGGCATTCAAGTGGGGTCCTGCCACAAAACCCCATGGATCCTGAAGGGTGATCTTAGTTCTATTAGTACAACTAAGTAGAACTATTAGTAGACATCTAACAAACTAACCCTCTCATAATGGCTAAAATTTTTTCAAATTTTATAAAAGACATAAATTCAGCAAACTCGGAGCAAGATAAATAAGAAGAAAATTATGCCTAGGCATGTCATAGTCAAACTTCTGAAAATCATACATAAAGAGAAAAAGTTTGAGAGAAACCAGAAAAAGGTCACATTATGTGCAAGAGAATGATATAATGTATTGCGTATGCCCCATCTGAAACCATAGAGGCCAGAGGACAGTGAAAGATACCTTTAAAGTGCCAAATTGGAGAATATCACAACAAACTTTATCCCAGAATTTTATGTCTACAAAAAAATATCTTTTAAGAAAAATACAGACATTTTCAAAGAAAAGAAAACTAAGAGAATTTTCTACTAACAGAAGTGCTGTATGAGAAATGCTAAAGGAACTTCCGCAGAATGAAAAACTTCTCCTAACAGGAGTACTATTCGAGAAATGCTAAAGGAAGTTCTTCAGAATTTCAGAAGAAAACTTAGATTTTTCAGGATAGAGGAACAGCATTAAAAATGATAAATATAAAACTCCTCTTTCTCCGAAGTTATTTAAAGTACTTCTGTTTAAAATGAATTTTAGAACATTAACTTGTCAGGTTTATAAAGTATAAAAATGTAATACATTTAACAGCTATAGTGTAAAAAATGAGGAATAACTGGAACTATATTGTGAGATATTTATGTTTTACCTAAATTATTATAATACCAAAATAAGTAGACTATGAACATATGCTATATGCTACATGAATAGAATTTAAAATTTTAGAGGGATTTTACAAATATTTTGATTCCAACCATCTTAAGGAAGAAAAATTTTAGTTATCCTCCTTTTTATATTTAAAAGAAAGGGCTCAGAGCCATTGGGCAATGACCCTAAAGTAATATGGTAAGAAAGAATGCAGACATAAATCCTAATTCAGGGCTTGACAGGTCCATCTTTTCTCTCACTTAACCTCTTCTTGGCTGAAGTTATTATGGATTTTTCTGTAATATAACTCCATCATTGGAAGCTATTACAGTTTGTTGTGGGTTGAGTTGTATCCCCCAACATTCATATGTTGAAGTTCTAACCACCAATGCCTAAGAATATGCAATGCAAATAGTGCCATTGCAGATGTGATTAGTTAAGATGTAGGGTAGGACCTTAGTTCAATATAACTGGTATTCTTATAAAATGTGGAAATTTGGGCAGAGGCATACACATAGGACAACACCACATGAAGACTGAAGTTATGCTGCCATGAGCTAAAGAACAGCCAAAAACTAGAAGACAGCTGGGCAGAGAAACTTTCTTAGTGTTTTAGAGGGAGCTGACACCTTCAAATCAAAAATCTAAGCTCTGAAACCCTACAACAGTAAATCTCTATTGTCCAAGCCACTCAATCTGTTGTGTTTTGTTATGGTAGCCTTACCAAATTGGGAGTGGGGTGAGAAAATCTATGAGTGGAGTTACTGATCTTCACATCTGTTCCTCTCATCTTTTCTGTCTACTATCATCATTTCATTACCTCCTCTATTTCTAATGTGCTTCTGAGTAGGCCAGGAGGCAACAAGGCCAGGCTTGTTAAATTTATCTGAAAATACAGTGGATAAATAGGCTCTGAGTAGGATGATGACAGACAAGAACTTAACTTTTCATAAAAGAAGCAATGAGAGATAAAGATAATTTGGTATTGGTTGACAGACATAGAAGTCTTTTATTTGGAAGACTTAGTGACCATCTTTCAATGAATGATACCACAAGCTCCCCCATACACTAAGGCAGAATTTAGACCAATCAATTTTCTTGAATTCAACTTCTATTTTCTTGTCTTCTCTGGTGATATAGAATCATTGTGATGAATATTTCCTATAGACACCTACTGTTGGAAATATATGTCAATAAACATTTAGAGCTTGTTTAAAAAATAAGATATACACACATAGAACAGGTATACATGAAGCCTAAACTTAGAAATTGAGAAGCTTGGAGACATAAAAAGAAAACTTCCCAAAAGTGGGTTGTGTGGACTAATTAGTTTGTCTCTTGAACTTCAGACAGGTTGTTCTTATTCATAGAACAGGTTTAATAAGGTCTGTCTGTCATTATATGGGACTTAACCAAGCCCATACAACCAATATTTAGATTCTTCTAACAGGTATGTCAATGATTCTTCAGTAGCAGCTTCTTCCTCGGGTGACCATCAAAATAACTGGCATACAAACTGACTTCTGTAGCCAGGTCAGTTTTTACTATCACTGCTTCCTGAAATATTTTAAGCTGATGGAGTACCTGTCATCTGTAGCCTGCATGCTTACAGAATAATGAATCCCTAACATCTGTGAGTATTAGAAGTCTTTCCTCTTGATTAATGAGTTGATAAAATGGTGCACTAAGACTTGTCATCCCTTAAGAGAAGCATTTGGCATATTTGAGAAAAAAGTCGATGGCAAACACATTGGGGTTTAATATGTGCTCTTTCTTTTTCTTTTGACACGCAACTCTCTCCTTTTCCCAATCTGTTCTGTTTCCTGTTGTAACTCCACCACTCTGTATGCTCTATGCCCCATATCTAAGGTGCTTTGGATTTCCTTGATGAGTGCTATACTTATGAGAGCACCAAAGGCCATATGGGAGGCAGGGTAGGGTGCCTGACAGAGCCCTAGAGTGAGCATTCAAAGATTGAGGATTCTAGTCTCTGCATGAACTTGGAGTGAAGTCTTAGGATTGAGGTCTGCATCCATGTGGTGAATTTGGACCATACGAGAGCTTCTGTTCCTATTTCCAGTCTGCCATCTCAGGTGCTACTTACTGAGATCAGAATGAGGAGGAGCAGGCAAAGACCCAGATGGCCTCCTTCTACACGCAGCACACACTCACACATCTTAAGCAGAGAAATTCCACAGACTATCCTTTAAAAAAAATTAAAATTGTGCATGAATTACTTATAAACATTCAATTTGTAATGACTCTTAACAACCATGGATCTTAAAGATCAAAAGTCCCTTTGGCTAATGTTTCAGGGATGTTACGAAAAACTCCACTTACACGCTAAAATGCATACCTGCATGAAACAGACTCCTTGACTCTTCAAGGTTTCCAAAGTGCCTGTCTTAGAGGGAATGAAAATCTTCCTCTCCTTTTATTTAGGCTTTTTCTGACCCTTATGGTATAGATGATTAGAGTGTTTGCTGGGGGGCTGTCAGATCCCTGCACAACTCCCTACATAGATATTCTCCCTTCTCTAGGTGACTATACCTTTTGAAACCAGACAAAGCAGCTCCTCACCAAAAGCCTATATTTCCAGCTGAAGCAGCCACTGGTCCAAAAATCCTGTGTTTCTTAACTTATGGTGGTTGCTGTTTTGGCTCTCTTTCATTACCCTCCTGCCACATTCTCTACATGTGGCTGTCTTTCCTGTGAGACTGACTTCCACGTATTATCTCAGTAGATTCTCTAGTCTTCTGACTTCCAGTCTGGTTTGACCAATGAGAATGCCTGGAAATTGGATTCATGGAGGGAGGACAGATAAGGGGAGACAGGGAGGAGTTATGCAGGACCTTGTGGCTCACATGAGAAAGACTTTGGATTTTAGTGTACAATAATAAGCTATAATATAGTTACAAGCCAGGGAGCTAATGATCTCATTTATACATGACGAAGACCACTCTAGTGCTAGACCTGCCTGGTAAGACAGGAGGAAGACAATAATAATTGTGGCTGGAAGACTGGTAAGCCTGGAAACATTTTCCCACTCCACAATCCCTCCCTCCCTAATCCAGTGCTTGAGGCTCTTCCAAGGAGGAAACAGTGAAAGCTTCTGGATAAAAATACCAGAGTAATGGAGAAGATTGGGAGAGGTGCTAGCTAGGGTCGGTCACACCCAGAGTACAACACTTATTCCTTTTCTCTCCATCCTAAGATGCTCCTGCCTCATTTCTCAACAACTCAGCTAGGGTTAACTAAGTTAAAGTTTAGGCTTGCTATATCCCTAAGTCATAGTGTTAGCCAAATTAATTCATAAAGCAAAATAACCCAACATCTAAGAAATATAAGCACTACTAAAGAAAACCACTATACTAAAGGAGGTCAAATTAAAGGCCCATATAGAACAAGAATTTAAAGTATGTGTAATATATATCCTTAGAGTGATAAGGAAGAATTATTGGAGCATGGTGCTCAAACAAGCTGTTATAGAAAAGAATCTATGAGAAATATTGAGCATGACAAAAGAAAAAAGTACCAAATCTGGCCTAAGACAAGAACTACTTTGTGTAATTAAAAATTTTCTTCTTCAAAAGAAAATAAAAATATAAATAAACCATTTAAAAAATCCTTCTTGAAAGAAATTATCATTTTCTAGAAAATACTTAAGCAATTTTTCTTATAACTAATGATATTAAGATATCTTCTAGGAAGCTAGTGATTCACTTCACTCAATATAGGTTTGCTGCCCTGTGTGCAAAGTCTACATCAGCACCACTATCTATCTAAGGATTATGGAATGCCCATTCCTGCTTGCTATTACACACAAATTGCTCTGATGAAGGCATCCCTTTAACAGAAAGGAAGTGAGACCATGAACATGGAGAATTCACTGGTCTTATGATTGCCCAGAAGCAGATTACATAATAGAAAGGCTTAGTTAAGATGCCAGTATAAAGATTCAACTTATGAGGTTAGGGCTATGTCTTCTGGGATATGTTATATCCACTGAATTAATAAATATATAATACTATGTTCCAAATAGTTATGAAATATGGATCTGGGAACAGAATTGGCCCTTCTAACCATCACTTTTGATTACCCAATCATGAAATTTATACTTCCCTTTCCCACAACCTTAGACTTTCCTGGTAAAATGTCCTAGCGCTCAGATGGAGAATGATTTCTCCCAAGGGCAGATCCAGATTATAAACTAGAAGCCAAGAGCAAAGAATGGAGTTTCTGTAGTATCAGAGTTCATCAACTCTAATTTCTATAAGGAGCAAGGGTAGCTACTACAAAATGGAAATGTACACAATGGAATATCTAGAATTTAGGGAATTTATTAGATATGCTAGCTCATGCCCAAATGTGTCCTCCCCTTGAAGAAATTTCCCCTGAAATATTGACACTATGGGTAGTCCATCCCATTGTTAAATATGGGTCAGCACTATGTAACAAATAGAATGCAATGAAAACAATAGCACATATCTTTTAAGAGCAGGTCATTAAAAAACTTGTAGCTTCTGAGTTGGTTTCTTGGAACACTGGTTCTTACAGCCTGAGTGCCATGTAAGAAATCTTCCTAAGCTACTGAAGAGGACATGGAGAGGCTCTGAGAAGACATGGAGAAGGAGAGGAGCCCAGTGGAGCTCAGCATTTAGGATGTCCCCAACACGGCAGCAAAGTGCAGTTGTCTCAGACCCAAAAAACAAGCTCACCCTCCAGTTAAATAGCACTAAGTGACTCTCATTGACACCACATGGTAGAGAAGAATTTTCTTTCTGAACTTTGACAAAGGTTCATATCCACAGATGCTAACAAAAAGAAAGGGGATGTTGTTTTAAGCTGTTAAGTTTTGAGATGGTTTGTTATACAGAAATAGATAACTGGAACACTGAGGCATCCCTTGGTATTTCTATTATAATTTGATGATAACAGAAAATGGGCAGTTGTGGAAGCCACAATTTAACTCTAATAACCACAATATAGCAATGGAGAAACATTAAAGGCTAAAGGTCTAAGTAATCCCATGAGACAAACAACCTGGATCAGTCCAAATGCTCACTGATAGGAAAGTCCAAATTGAGTAGTGGAGGGGAATGATGAATAAAGTCAGTTGTGACCTCTGGATCACTTGCCACAGCAGAGGTAATAACCTATTTCACTAACCCTATAGCCTTAAGTCTTCCCAGAGACTCTAACCTACTTCAACCTTGAAGGGACTCTCTGAAGTTTCCCTTAAAGGGAAGCTGCAAGGGGATCTTTTCCTATAGGATAGCCACATATAATGGGAGATCACCAGAAGACCTCAGAAGCGTGAATGGTGAGCTATATCAGATGCCTCCTATGAAACACTTCAGATTCCCTTGGCCTCATTTGTCTCCAGAGGAGTTAGCCACTTGTTCCAGTTTCTGTTGCCTTTATCAAGAATAAATCTAGGTGGAGTTTTTGAACTTCATGCAGGCAAAAGGTAAACCACAAAGTTGTGCCATATACCCACATTATCACTTGTTTTTCCTACCCTAGAGCTTCTCCATTGACACTGAAGCATGTAACATCACAGGCGATGCATTCCAGTCCAAATGCAGAGAAGTTTACATCAATTGAGGCAAATCATGGAGAGGAATCAGTAGATAAACTTATATCTTTCTTCCATTTTCCAGATATACTGTCCTAAAATAGTTTTTTGGTTTTTATTTTTTATTTTTTGAGACAGAGTCTTACTTTGTCATCCTCAGTAGAGTGCTATGGTGTCATAGCTCAAACTTTTGGGTTCAAGTGATTCTCTTGCCTCAGCATCCCAAGTAGCTGGGCCTACAGACACCTGCCACAATGCCCAGCTATTTTGAGAAACTGGGTCTTGCTCTTGCTTAGAGTGGTCTCAAACTCCTGATCTCAAGCAACCCACCTGCAACTCCTGAGCTCAAGCAATCCACCCGCAAAAGAGAAAGTCACCCAAAGTCTCTTTGGGTGGAAAAGAAAATGTATCTGATGGGCTTTTATTTTTTACTCTGTGGAATGGAAGTAAATATCTCTAAGGTTAAATAAGAAAAGTGTCTTTGAATTACAACCTCCTCCATGAACCTCTGTCTTCATGTTCCTGGGTTTCATCTTCTTCTGAAGTGGAAGCACATACTTCCCAGGATGTAAAGCTCCATTTAATCATCATTTAAATTCCGAGGCTAGTGTTTTAGCCCAAGTCTTAGTAAAAACTTCCCAGAAAGCCTTGACCATGCAGAAATGTAGGCGTATTCACTTCTTGAAACTATTTACTGTACTTATTTTGGTGTAATTTTTAATTTTTTCCAACTTGTACTGGCTAGATATTCCTTTCTTCTGAGATTTATATTATTTTTTATTCTTGAGTTTTACCATAATTTAATAAGACCCATAAACATGGATTTCCCCTATCAGTTTTGAAATATTGTCAATACCAAGCCTTCCTTCTGAATGAGATATAGCCTTGGCCCTCTCACCTTCCTGTCTCTTCCCTCACCTGCCTATTGATATTACCTACAGTTTTAATTCACAATTTTTTTAGATATCCATCTGACATAATATATTCATATATTCTTTTTCCTATGCCTTAGCCATGTTCCCAGAAGCAGGATCTGAGGCAGAAGTTCATGGTCCGTTACTCCAGTATATCAGGGAGCAGGGTGGAGGGGGAATGTAAAACTGAGTGAGGGAGGAAAAGAGAGGTGAGACAATGAGCATCACCATGATTCATATAAACAAAATACATTTTTGTTACATTTTTTCTTTTTATTGAGATGGAGTCTCACTCTTGCCCAGGCTAGAGTGCAGTGGTGCATCATAGCTCATTATAATCACTAACTCCTAGGCTTACGCAATCCTCCTGCTTCAGCCTCCTGAGTAGCTGGGACTATAGGTGTATGCCATGACCACTGGTTAATTTTTCTATTTTTAGTAGAGATGGGGCCTCACTCTTGCTGTTCTTGACCTCCTGAGCTCAAACAATCCTTCCTTGGCCTCCTAGTGCTAGGATTACAGGTGTGAGCCACAGTGCCTGGCCTGTTTTATGTTTTTTATGATACATAAAAAAATGTTTATTTTTTGATATATAGAAAAAATCGTATACATTATGATATGTATATTTTTATGATACATACCATAAATGCATAATTTTTATATATATCAAAAATGTGTTTTTTATGGTACATACCAAAAATGTATATTTTTTATGACATATACCATAGCATTTCCTTTTGATGGACATTTGCATTATTTCAAGAAATTTTGCTATTGTAAAGAGTGAAGCTATTATTATCCTTTAGTCAATTTTTTTCACATATCTTTAATTTTAGCACATACACTTTCCACTATAACATATTGCCAAATTTGTATTTCACATATATATAATGCTATAAGTGTTAATAAGGAAATATGTTCAAGACACAGTGTTAAGTGATAAAAACATGTTGCAGAACAGTATGTATATTAAATCCTACATCTGTTAAAATATATTTATGTATCTTTATATAAGCATAGAATATTTCTGAAGTAAAACTTTAGATTGGTTTCTCCTGGGGAGTGGTTCTTGAATATCCAAGGTAAGAGGAAGGAAACTGTATTTTACATGCTTTGGTACTGTTACACATTTACCACTTGCCTATATTATTTTTATAATACCCTCATTGGAAATTATTTAAAAAGAACTAGTGGCCATAAATACTAGTAGTATTATAAGCAATAGTAGTAGTAATATTATTATAAGCATCAACCCTAGTAAAATTTATCATAAGAAAAACATGATGCAATAAACACAGGGTAACAGCTTTCTTTCCCTTTCCCTAAGAGTTTAGCTCCTGGCAAAAAGTGCTCTGTCTCTTCAAGGTTAAGTTGAACAACACAATTATCCCGCCAGAAAATATCCTTTTCCTCTAGTTCTGCAACCTTCAAGTCTGCCTGAGCCCTGAAAAAATCAAACAATTATTTAAGCTACCCATATGATCTGGGAAATGAATTTCTTCCAATGCTGCATCATTACTTTTTATACAGTTTCCTGTTCTTTAGCTATATGGACTTAATTCATTCTGAAAGTTGTGGAAGGAAGGGGTTAACTGAGAGAAAATAATGTAGAGTGACTCATGTGGGACCCTCCTGTCCCCTCTAAAGTCATGTATTTAGTTTTACAGTATTTATTTCCAATGCTCATTTATGGATTTTCTGCTGCATTGGATTCTCATTTACATACGGCTGATATCTGCAGTTTCTATCTGTATCATCTTTATCAGGTTGGCTTCAAAGGAGGAATCTAAGGTACCTTTGTAGGAACCTAGTACCTTCCTCTTTATGTACTGGAAAGGATATGTGTTGTACCAACTTTGACCTGTACCTGCAGGTTTCAGGCAGCTATTTGATTTTCCATTCAAGAAGAACATTGTAACCCTGGCAACCGGACATCAGGGTATGGATGGCAGATCTAGTATCTAAAGACTCTCTAATAGGCACATATTCTGACACTGAAGGCAGAACCACTTCTTTTTCATAAAGAAAAGAAAGACTTTTATAGTCTTTGATAAGACTTTTAAAGTCTTTGATAAGACTTAAAATTAATCTCAGTTCTGCAAAGTAGAAACGTCCCCTTTCCTGGACAAGACTTTTATAGTCTTTGATAAGACTTTTAAAGTCTTTGATAAGACTTAAAATTAATCTCAGTTCTGCAAAGTAGAAACGTCCCCTTTCCCGGACAAGTAAAGCTACCAGTGATTTAACAGGTTTACCAGCTCTCCCCTCCAGGCCAAATCTACCTGGAGTTCAATCTTTAATTTCTACCAAGGTCACAGAATCCAGAGAGATAGTATCCAAAATACTACGGACAACATATCATGGTTCTACACACAAAGGTAATGAGATGTAAGTGAGTAGTCAAATGTACCAGCTTCTGTGATGAGGTAAGTTTCCTGCCTTCATTAGCCCTCACATGGAACTTAGAAATTTGGTCCAGTATTGAATAGACTTGGATTAAAATACCATTATCACACTAGCTGTATGAATGTGCTTCTGCTGAGAAGTTTTTCTTAGCATTCCTCTATTACTGTATTTCATCAAGTCTAAAATAGACTACTAAAATATAGAAATACATACATCTTAAGATTGATGAAATTAATGGTAAGTAAGGTAGGGAAAATGTTATAACAGGTAAACCTCCAAATTTCAAAAGTATCACACAATAGACTTTCTTGTTCATGCAACTCAATGATTTGCCAATTCATGGTCTACACTCTTTCCATAGTATAACTCTACCTCATGTGAATCCTCAGACCCTCATTATATATGAGATATATAATTTCTGCTCACTTTCTGTTGGCTAGAACTGTTATGTGACCATGCCTAATTACAGGGGAGTGTCCCACTCCTTTTTTTGGAGAAAAAGGAACAGATTGGTGCATACTTCATGGTCACCATCACAGTCTGACAGTCTATTTTCAAATACTCTATTAATTTTTTTCTTCACCTCTTCCACAGAGAGACAACCAAAGTCCCACTGTGACCTTGAGTACCCGTTAAAGTCCAGGAGCTTTGAACTGATGTAAAGTCTTCCCAATCAGTCCTATTCTTTTAGGATTAAGGCACATGGCACCCAGTACAAACAGAGGTGCTGGCTTTAAATTCTATGTGAGGTGCCCAGATATCTTTCTTAGAAAGACTCAAATTTTTGAGAAGGGAGAAACTGGAAAAGGGCTGGCAGTCCTGAATATACTACCTTTATCCATTTAAATTTCCATGTCCTCAGCTACAGTCCCATGCGAGGGAGAACTTGGGATATGAAAACAAAAAAAATGAAAGTGAAGGAGTTGTCAAGTGACTTTCTTGGGGTCACATGGCCAGATAAAACCATCCAGACCCTTGCAACTCCTCACATACCTCTTTCTTTTACTTTTCATTGAGCACCTTCACTCATCTTCTTCAAGATCTTCTAAAGACCTAGATCCTCCATGCTGAGCAGACAAGATACCTATTTTCCATGGAATCTTCATGACAGACAGTAACAGGCTGCAACCCAATGTGATATAAATGTCCATCTGTGAATGTGTATGTGTGTGTGTATGTGTTTCATTCCATGCTCCTAATGTTTTGGCACCCAGGCTAGTTGTGCCTTCTTTATGGGACCTTCTCTGTATCTCTCTGTCCTCCTAATGCAGTGGTCCATGCATTGGCCAGCACCTGGCACAGGGCCTACTTACATAGGTATTTCATAAAAAAAGGTCAGCAGTTTCTCAACAGGCAAAGAGGGTCCTATCTTCCCAGAAACAGAGGATTGAGAATGTTCTACGCCTATGCCCCATGTGTTATGTGACCTTGAAAAATTTCCTTCCCTTCTCTGAGCACTGGTTTTTGTTTTGTCTTTCATTGGAAGGTGAGAACATCGAACACAATCAATTTGAAAATATCTTGCAAGTAAAATATACCATGATCATATAATTAGGTTCAGCTAACCCATTAAAATTGGGTTGGCTAATAGTTTCTCTTCCATGACTTTTACCCTCCAAGTATAGAAGTCTCTTTCCCAGATCTTGTAGGTTTTAGTTTTTACCTTTAATTACATACTCAGACTATCCCACATGATTTTTTAAAAATAATTTTATTAAATCATAATTGTGTACATTGGTGCAATCATAGGGCAGAATGTGCTTCATATACAATCAGAAATATTTTGATCGTACTGTTACAGATAGCCTTCATGGTATTTTCTTGATCACTATATAAAGACATTG
>CAUYON010095537.1:0-10543 GCA_963573935.1 Arctocebus calabarensis
ACAATTCCCTTCACAGTTGTTTCAAAGAAGATTAAATACTTAGTAATAAACATAAGAAAAAAGGTGAAAGATCTTTTCAAGGAGAATTATGACACCCTAAAAAAATTGCAGAAGACACTAACAAATGGAAGAACATACCATAAAGGAGAGACAGCTGAGGCATAAAGACAAGAATGCAGGAAATATTGGCTCTCTTGAGTCTTGGTTCACTCGTCAGTAGAACATCTGTATGTAGAGATGCTATGAAGACTTCACAGTTCATGGGTGGTGCCTGTGGCTCAAAGGAGTAGAGCACTGGCCCCATATGCCAGATGTAGTGGGTTCAAACACAGCCCCAGCCAAAAAAAAAAGGCAAAAAAAAGAAAAAAAAAAAAAAGAGACTTAACAGTTCATGTATTTGTCTGGAATTTGTCACTAAATTTTCTTCTTATTTCCATCCTATTTAGGCTTGTCACTCTCCACCCCTAAAAAGTCTCTCTCTAGCCAAAAATCCCGTAGGCTCAACATCCTGCTTTTCATCCTCTGGCACTTAGGCCTGAAGAATCCTCTGTCTCAGCCTCCCCTACTTACACTGCTGGTGAGTGCTTTGTTTCCTATGCATAAGCAACTCCAATTGAAGTGTAACCTCTGCAAAGGCTAAAGTCTTCATATTTGTATCATCCTTAGTTACAAATACATTTTCCTTTCATGCTAAAAAATTAAATAAGGGTGGCACCTATGGCTCAAAGGAGTAGGGCGCCGGCCCCATATGCTAGAGGTGGCGGGTTCAAACCCAGCCCTAGCCAAAAACTGCAAAAAAAAAAAAAAAAATTTAAATAAAATATCACCCTGGTTATAATGTGTATAATAGAATGGGGTATAAGGTCTAAGAATGAATGTTGTTAGTAGGTTAAAATAGTACAGAAAAGAAAAGATGCTAACTTGGGCCAGGTGGTGGGCCTGGAGATGGAGGGAAGTAGGGGGATTCCAGGTAGATTGATCCCACAGGACCTGATGATTCCTAATGCAAGTCAGCAGGGTATCAAAGCTGAATCTGGGTTTATTATGAAGATTACAGTAAGCAGCACAACCATTGACTGATTTAACAGGGAAAAGTCTACAGATTTAAGAGAGATCAAAGATTAAGAGAGACAAGTGGGAGATGCCAAGTAGTAACCCGAGTATAGCAGACAGAGTTCTCAGGACAGATTCTAAACAGACCAGAATTCCTACTAATTTGGAAACTGCTAGCAATAGAAAGCACTTGGGGCCATAAAAATATGGTATCATCTGAGAAGAGAGTATAAAGAATTGAAGAAGGGCCAAAACCAAACCTAGAGTCAGCTTTTAGGGGTCAGAGATTAGAGGAGGACTCAGCAATCTTTGGAGTAGCCAGAAAGAAAGCATGAAAAAAACAAGAGAGTAGTTTTGTTGAAACTAGTTGAAGAGAGAGCCCAATGAGTGGTTTGTGTATCTGCTAATATGAGGGGATAAATAAGATAAGCGCTTAAATTTGTTCATTAACTTGCCAAAAAAGTCTAAAGTCCTTAGGCTGATACTTAAAGTAACACAAAGTCTGATATCTCCTATTACTGAAGATTATTCATAAATATTTCATTAAATAAAACTCAATTTCATCACACAATGCAATATTTCAATTATTTGTACCCATCTTTATCTCACTAGCTTTAGCAACAAAGAGATCCTTGGAGACATTAACAAGAATTCTTACCTGGAATCTGCTGCCTTCATTCTTAACTACTAACTCCTCAATCTTGCAAAGAAGCTCTGACACCTGAGTGGTCCGCTGATCCTCACCTGCCTTGTTGTTGAAAGCACAGTATCGGTGCTCACATCTTTGAACCAACTCCTTGAGAGACTTGTCATTATCAATGTAATCTTCCAGCAAGTCATCCCCCAAATCATCTTTCTGAGTGAAAATAATAATGGTGGACCTCCAGGCTTCAGGTCCAAACACTTCTAGGATGCCTCTGACTGTTTCCTTGTCCTCCCTTGTATAATGGCCAATGCGAATTACCAGGAGCAGGACACAGAAATTGTGAGCACAGAACTCCAAGCAGTGCTGGAGGTTGTCTTTCTTCTCTTCAGTGCAAACTTTTGAGGAGAAAAGGTCAGGGGTGTCAATGACCACAACCTCCCTCTTGTCCAGGAACCCTTTCTCTTTCTGGCATTTTTTAGTCACCATCTGACAACAAGACTTGGTCTTAAACACAGGTTTGCCCAGAATGGTGTTTCCTGTGGCACTTTTTCCTGAGCAGCTTTTCCCCAGGAGTAGGAGGCACAGATTGGACATATGGGAGATCTGTTCCAACATGTAGGTCCCACTGGTTCTGTTGAGATAAAAGGCAACACACAAAGTACATAGGAGAACACTGAGAAACACATCTTTTTCTTAACCAAATTGTCCCCAAAGGATTTGAGCTACTAAAGTCCTAGACTCAGACTATATTAGAAAAACTCTATTTCTTAGGATATTCCTGTGCTCTCATCTCTTAAACAAACTCAGAGATCCTGCATAATTCCTTAAAATTTTTTAACTATTAGGAAGCGCAAAGAGTTAGTTATGTTAGAAACCATAGTGAACAGACAAGTTTCAAAGTTTAAGGAAATTTCATACTTAATGTAAGAGCTCCCAGATTCATAATGTAACTTTGACTTGATCTAAGCAAAGAAATAAACAGTAGCATCATAATTGTCAGGAACTTGAACACCCCAGTGACAGAGCTGGAAAGATCATTGAAACAAAAAATTAATAAGAAACAACAGACTTAAACAGGAACAAATGGACCTAATAGACATTTACAGAACATTCTACCCAAGAATTACAGGCTATAATTTCTTCTCATCAGTACATGGAAAATTTTTCACAATTGATCACATCTTAGGCCACAACACATGTCTCTGCAAAGTTTTAAAAATGAAAATCAGACCACATATTTTCTTAGACCATAGTGCAATGAAACTAGAAATAAATTCCAGGAGAAACACTCAAATCTGTATGAAGTTATGTAAATTAAACAACCTGCTGCTGAACAATGATGAAAATAAGATGAAAATCAAAAGATTCCTCAAACTTATTGACAAAGGGGACACAAGCTACCAAAATTTATGGGATACAGAAAAGTATCCTAAGGAGAAAATTCATAGTTTTAAATGTGCATGTTAAAAAGACAGATCACAAATTAACAACCTAAACTTACACCTCAAGGGACTAGAAAAGGAAGAGCAAACCAAGTTCAAAACCAGCAAAAGAAACAACAAAACTCACAGCAGAACTAAGCAAAAGTGAAACAAAAAAATATTACAAAGGAGCAACAAAACACAGTATTGTTTCTTTGAAAAGATAAACAAAATGGATAGACCTCCATAAGCTAGATTAACCAGACACAGAAGAGAAAAAACTCAAATAAGCTCAATCAGAAGTAAAAAAGAAGAAATTACAATTGATAAAATAGAAATACAAAATATCTCCCATGAATACTATGACAATCTCTTTACATATAAACTAGAAAATGCAGAGAAAATGAATAAATTCCTGGAAAAGATCTCCCAAGTCTCAATCAGGAAGAAATAGTAATCCTGAACAGACCACTAATGAGCACCAAGATTTAAGCAGTAATTAAAAAAAAAAAAACTCCCAACAACAACAACAAAAAGCCCCAGGCCAGATGCATTCCCAGCCAAATTCTATCAGACCTACAAAGAAGAACCCTTCCTATAGAAATTATTCCATAACATCAAGAAGCAGGGAACCCTTCCTGACTACTATGAAGCCAGTATCACCTTGATACAAAAGCCAGGAAAGGAGACAAAAAAAGGAATCTCTAGATATCCTACCAATATCCTTCATGAATATAGATGCAAAAGTCTATATTC
The DNA here is from genome assembly GCA_963573935.1 of Arctocebus calabarensis. Classification (NCBI taxonomy): domain Eukaryota; kingdom Metazoa; phylum Chordata; class Mammalia; order Primates; family Lorisidae; genus Arctocebus; species Arctocebus calabarensis. The sequence continues at coordinate 3,877 of CAUYON010095537.1, forward strand.
TAAAAAAATCTAAATAACATACTTAAGAATATACTAAGTAATCCTCAAGAAAATTATAGCAAGGCAAAGTCAATAGCACATCAAAAAGATAGCTCACCATGATTGAGTCCCAGAGATGCAATGATGGCTCTACATACACAAATAAATAAACATGAATCATCACATAAACAGAGCAAAAACAAAGATCATATGGTCCTCTCAATAGATGCCATAAAAGCATTTGATAAAATCTAGCACCTTTCATGATATTAAAAAAAAAAAAAAACCCTCAACAAACTGGTAATAGAAGGAGCATACCTCAAAATTATAAAAACCATAGAAAACAAACCCACAGCCAACATCATATTGAATGGAGAAAAGTTGAAAGCATTTCCCCTAAGAAGTGGAACAAGACAATAGTGCCCACTGTCACCACTTCTATTCAACATAGCTCTAGAAGCCCTAGCCAGAGTAATCAGGAAAGAGAGAGAAATAAAGAGCATCCAAATCAGGAAAGGGGAGGTTGAATTGTCACTTTTCACTGACAATATCATCTTGTATCAAGAAAATCACAAAGACTCCACCAAAACACCCCTAGAATTCATAAAGTCTCATGTTTAAAAAATCAAGGTACACAAATCAGTAGCATTGCTATATACTAATAACAGCCAAACCGAGAGTCAAATCAAAGACTCAATAGTGTTCACAATAGCAACAACAACAAAAATAACTTGGTTAGGAATATACCTAACCAAGGAAGTGAAAGATCTCTAAAAGGAAAACTATGAAACACTGATGAAAGAATTTCCAGACACCACAAACAAAGGGAAAAACATCCCATGGTCATGAAATGGTAGAAAGAACATGGTTAAAATGTCCATAAAAGATTTAAATGTAAGGCATAAAACCATAAAAATTATAGAAGAAAATGTAGGAAAAACTCTTCTAGTCACTGGCCTCGGCAAAGAATTTGTGATAAGACCTCAAAAGCAAATACAGAAACAATGCAAAGGAATAAATGGGACTTGGTTGAATTAAAAGGTTTCTGCACAGTAAAAGAAATAATCAACAGAGAAAATAGACAACCCACAGAATGGGATAAAATAGTCACAAACTATACATCCAATGTATACTATACATCCAACAGAGCTAATATTTAGATTCTACAAAGAACTCAAACAAACCAGCAAGGAAAAAAACAAACAACCCCATTAGTGAGCAAAAGGCTGGTGTGGTGGCTCATATCTATAATCCTAGGACTCTAGGGGGTGGGCAAGGCAAGTGGATTATTTCAGTTCAGGAGTTTGAGACCAGCCTGAGCAAGAATAAGACCCTGTCTCTACCAAAAATAGAAAAAATACCTGGGTGTTGTGGTGGGTTTCTGTAGTCCCAGCTATTTGGGAGACTGAGGGAAAGAGTTTGAAATTGCTGTGAGCTATGATACCATGGCACTCTACCCAGGGTGACAGACTGACATACTAGAAAGAAAAGGAAAAAACAAAAGGAAGGAAGGTAGAGAGGGAGGGAGGAAGGGAGGAAAGGAAGGGAAGGGAAAAAAATAAAAAGGCAAAAAGATAAAAAGTGGGTAAAAGACATGAACATAGAAACAGATGGGGGAAAAATGGAGAAATTCTCAGTATCACTAATTAGTGGGAAATTCAAATTAAAACCACAATGAGATATCATCTTACCCCTGTTATAATGGCCATTATTAGAAAGTAAAAAAACAACAGATGCTGGTGTGAAAATAGAAAGGAATGCTCGTACATTGTTGTTGTGTAGTACAACCTCTATGGAGGACAGTATGGAGACTCCTCAAAGAAATAAATGTAGACTTACCATTTGACTCAGCAATACCACTACCAAGCATCTACCCAAAGGAAAAGAAGTCATTTAATCAAAAAGACAGTAGTTCTTGTATGTGTATTGCAGCACAATTCACAATTGCAAAAATGTGAAATCAACCTAAGTGCCCATCAATTCATGAGTGAATTAAGAAAATGTGCTATATATACCATGGAGTACTTCTCAGCCAAAAAGGAGAATGAAATCTCTTTCACAGCAATTTGGACAAAACTGGATAGAGCCCATTATTTAAATTAAAGTATCTCAGGAACGTAAAAACAAACACCATTTGTACTCTCTAATAATTGGGAGTTATTCAATGTGCACACATGGGCACAAAGAGATGTAAAGGCCGTTGGAAACCAAGAAGGAGGGAGAGGAAAAGAGAAGTGTAAAAACTTACCTATCATGTACAATGAACACTATTCAATTGATGTGAACACTAAAAGCCCTGACTCAAGCACTATTAAAGGTGTCATATAATAAAAGCTTGTGTACCCACTTAATATTTTGAAACTTTTTTAATGTAAAAAGCAAGTGATAGTCAGTTGTTAAAAATACAGACTTCTGGGGCCCAACTTGGACATATTAAATCAGAACTTCAATGGAAGGAGGCTAGAAATCTGTACTCATCAAATGTCACAGAAATACTAATGATTAGCCAAGTTTAGAGAATTCTATAAAATGTAACAAAGCAGTACCTCTAAAGCATAAATCAAAACAAAGGGTACCAAGAAATGTATGCACATTTTAAGAAAGGAAATAACTATAATTAAATGATAATACTTGCGGGGAAGGGGCAAGATGGCCACCTGGAAGCAGCTTCCAACAGAGGCTCCTGCCTAAAAGGAAAGATAACCTCCAGAAACTGCCCAATTGAGCTGAAGACTGGGAGCCCAGCTGAGAGAGAGAGAGAGAAGTGATAACTGCAAGTCACCTCTGAGGCAGGCAGTGACTTGAGGAAACCAAGCTTCAGGCAGAAAAACTGAACTAAAGTTTTCTGCCATTCTGAACTTCCAGGACACCCTTCCTCCCTTACCTGAAACATCAGAAGCCTGACCTCTACTAAAACTGAGGGAGGAGGACTTGAGCAGCACCTACCCTCCCTACCTGCTGTACCAGGCAGCCCACCAGGTAAGAGACTCTGGGGCCCCACCAAGCCCCCGCCAGCCCCCAGGCCAGGAACTCTGCCAGGACACCCACACGGCCCTGATTGGCACTCCACTGGGACTTGGCCCACCACCAGCAGTGGCCAGGAAGTCTGCTGGGACTCATGTGCAGCGCTGATCTGTGGGCCACCCGGCCTCAGCCTGCCAACTGCCAAGACCCCACCTGGCTCTGGTCCATGTCCCAGGCCCACTGCCCTCCCTCCAGAGCCCTCCTCCCAGCCAGAGACTACTGGAGGCATGGGCTCCTTTTGCAAAGGCTACCAGGTGCCCCATCCCACACCTTGCTGCTTGATCTGGGTGTGCCACATTCTGGAGCTGCTCCTGCAGCCAGAACTCTCTGGATGGGACACTCCCAAAGGAGCTACACAGGGTCACCCCCTACAAAGATCCAGCAACAACAGAGTGATCCTGTTGGGGTCTGATCTGGGAGAGATACCTCCCCAACTCTGAGGATAGTCAGGCAACAGTGAAAAATAATCATGAAGCAGAAACAACAGAAAATCTCTGGCAATATGAATAATCAGAGTAGATCAACTCCCCTAAGGAACAATGAGGTAGATACAACACAAGATCCCTTGCATAATCAAATGGCTGAGATGTCAGAAATCGAATTCAGAGTCTGGATACCAAATAAGATCAGCGGAATGGAGGAAAAGATGGAATTAGAATTTCAGACATTAATCCAAAAGATGACCCAAAAGATGTCTCAAGAATCGAACAAAATCAAAGACAAAATGACCAAAGACTTTCACACATTGAGACAAGAAGCGGCAGCCCTCAAAGATCTGAGAAATACAGTAGAATCCCTCAGTAACAGAATGGAGCAAGCAGAAGAAAGGATTTCTGACATGGAAGACAAAGCTTTCGAATGCTCCCAAACTTCCAAAGAGGAAGAGAAATGGAAGGTAAAAATGGATCATTCTCTTGGACAGCTCTGGGATAACTCAAAGAAAACCAATACTCGCTCTAAAGGGATACCTGAAAATGGGGCACCACCTTTAGCTCAACAAGTAGGACACCGACTCCATATACCGAGAGCTGCGGGTTCAAACCCAGTCCCTGCCAAACTGCATCAAAAATTAGCTGGGCACTGTGGCAGGCGCCTGTAGTCCCAGCTACTTGGGAGGCTGAGGCAAGAGAATTGCTGGAGCCCAAGAGCTGGAGGTTGCTGTGAGCTGTGACTCCACAGCACTCCACCGAGTGTGATAGAGTGAGACTCTGTCTCCACAAAAAAAAAGGGGGGGGGGAATCCCTGAAAACAATGAAGTGGCATCACAAAGCATAGTCTCTTCTTTATGAAATTATGAAAGAGAACTTTCCAGACATGCCAAGAGATTCTGAAATTCAGATAGCAGACAGTTTCAGAACCCCAGGATGACTCAACCCAAATAAGACATCCCCCAGGCACATCATAGTTAACTTCACTAAAGTTAATACGAAGGAGAAAATTCTGGAAGCAGCCAGATGTAAGAAATCCATTACCTACAAGGGGAAGAATATTAGAATAACTGCAGATCTCTCTGATCAAACCTTTCAAGCTAGAAGATAATGGTCATTGACTTTCATTATCTGCTAAATCAAAAGGAGGATCCTTTCAACCCAGGATCCTGTACCCAGCTAAACTGAGTTTTATTTATGATGGAGAAAGTAAATACTTTAAAGACATCCACATGTTGAAGAAATTTGCTATAATAAACCAGCTCTCCAGGATATTCGCAGACCTATCCTCCATAATGACCAGTGTAGTTCTCCACCACAAAAGTAAACTCACCCAGAAACTTTTTATCAAATTTGAACTTCCACAGTGATGAAAGGATTAAAAATGTCCACTGTACTTTCTAAAGGTTTATTATTGTTTTCAATTAATGTGAATGGTTTACATTGTCCTCTAAAGAGGCATAGATTGGCTGACTGGATACAAAATCTCAGGCCAGATATCTGCTGCATACAAGAATCTCATCTTACTTTAAAAGATAAATTTAGACTTAAGGTGAAGGGATGGTTATTTATGGAAAACAGAAAAAAAGCAGGTGTTGCAATCTTATTTGAAGATACAATAGGCTTTAAACCAGCCAAAGTAAGGAAGGATAAAGATGGACATTTCATATTTCTTAAAGGTACTACTCAATATGATGAGTTTTCAATTATTAATATTTATGCACCCAACCAGAATGCGCCACAATTTATAAAAAAGACTCTAATAGACATAAATAACTTGATTTCCTCCAGCTCCATAGTGGTTGGAGATTTTAACACTCCTTTAGCAGTGTTGGATAGATCCTCCAAAGAGAAGCTACAGAAATTTTAGATGTAGGGTGGTACCTGTGGCTCACAGGAGTAAGGCGCCAGCCCCATATACCAGAGGTGGTGGGTTCAAAACCAGCCTCGCCCAAAAACTGCAAAAAAAAAAAAAAAAGAAAGAAAAAGAAAGAAAGAAAAGAAATTTTAGATTTAAACTTAACCATTCAACAACTAGATTTAACAGACATCTACAGAACATTTCATCCTAATAAAATTGAATACACATTCTTCTCATCACTCCATGGAACATACTCCAAAATTGATCACATCTCAGGTCACAAGTCTAACCTCAGCAAATTTAAAAGAATAGAAATTATTCCTTGCATTTTCTCTGACCATCATGGAATAAAAGTTGAACTCAATAGCAACAGGAATCTGCATACTCATACAAAAACATGGAAGTTAAATAACTTTAAGCTGAACAATAGATGGGTCATAGATGAAACTAAGGAGGAAATTACCAAATTTTTGGAACAAAATGACAATGAAGACATGAATTATCAAAACCTCTGGGATACTGCAAAGGCAGTCTTAAGAGGGAAATTTATAGCACTGCAAGCCTTCCTCAAGAAAACAGAAAGAGAGCAAGTTAACAATGTAATGGGACATCTTAAGCAACTGGATAAGGAAGAACATTCCAACCCCAAACCGAGCAGAGGAAAAGAAATAACCAAAATTAGAGCAGATTTAAATAAAATTGAAAACAAAAGATATATACAACAGATCAATAAATCAAAAAGATGGTTTTTAAAAAGGTCAATAAAATAGATAAACCTTTGGCTAACCTAATGAGGAAAAAAAGAGTAAAATCTGTAATTTCATCAATCAGAAATGGTTAAGATGAAATAAAAACAGACCCCTCAGAAATTCAAAAAAATCTTTAACGAACATTACAAGAAACTTTACTCTCAGAAATATGAAAATCTGAAGGAAATCGGCCAATACTTGGAAGCACGCCACCTTCCTAGACTCAGCTAGAATGTAGTGGAAACGTTTAACAGGCCAATATCAAGTTCTGAAATAGCATCAAGTATACAAAATCTTTCTAAAAAGAAAAGCTCGAGACCAGATGGCTTCACGTCAGAATCCTACCAACCTTTAAAGAAGACCTAGTACCTATATTACCAAACCTCTTCCAAAATATAGAAAAAGAAGGAATGCTACCCAACACATTCTATGAAGCAAACATCACCTTGATCCCTAAACTAGGGAGAGACCCAACAAGAAAAGAAAACTAGGGGGAGGAGCCAAGATGGCGGTCTGTAGCCAGCTTTCTGCAGACGCTCCTGTCCAGAAGGAGAGTTAAAGGACAGAAATTTGGCGAGAAAGCCAACGGTTTGGAGCTGAGCCAAGAGACAAGGTCGAGGAACACA
>CAUYON010095538.1:0-29841 GCA_963573935.1 Arctocebus calabarensis
TGGTTGTTGTGTGCATTTTAACCCCACGGCACTATAACCCGGGCGTTAAAGTGATAACATGTAAATAAAAAAAAAAAAAAAAAAAAAAAAAAAGATATATGGTAGGAAGGCCAGGCTGTGGTGGAGGTAAGGGGGAGATAACACAGGTGCACCATACAGTAGAAATAAAAACAAAGGCCATACTAGCTTCCACTTGCCACTCATCGCCAGAAACAGAGTACCCTGCACGTGCTCTACACTTTTAATGCAATAGTCCCAGCTCATCTTTCCCTAGTCCCAGGCCATCTTTATTTGAGGATCCTTGCTAAAGGCAATGAAGATACAGAGTATGATATTGCAAATAAGAGGTAATCCAAATCCCTGTTTACTGGCTTTAGTTTAAATTTCCCAATCTCCTTCTCCCTCAGAAAGGAGTGTTTATCTTTCAAATTTTGTTGTGTTTAAATTTCCCTAGCAGATCCTAGGCTTGGATATTTGAGATATGTGCCAAGGGCATGTTGCATGGGAGACTGGGCTTGGCACAAACACTGCTGTGGACAATTCTCCTAGCATAGAAGGTCCCTATCTGTAAAGAACTGAGAGTAGAATTTGTTTATTTATAAGGTTGCTTACATTGTGCTTGGTTTCCTAAGCTCAGGCTGTAAAGAAAAGAAAAAGAAAATGAAGGAGAAGAAGAGATGAACAAAGAAAAGTCAGTTCTGTAGAAATTATAAGAATATGAAAACGCAAAGGATTTTAAACGTGGAGGGTGGAGGCAGGGAGAGAAGGAACTGCAGGCAGTCCCCAGTTTATGAACAAGATGTGTTCTATAGGTTTGTTCTTAAGTTGAATGTGTATGTAAGTCGGAACAGGTACATTTACCTATTACCCATAATAGACCCTCTGTTCGTGTATATCAGTGGGATGTTTGTAATTTGGGGACTGCTTGTATTCCTTTTGCAGGCCCAGGATAAATTTCTATTCTGTCTCTAATAATGACTAAAACCAAAGATACAAAGCCTAAGTCAAATACCATTTTACATTTTGGAGGTTTATTTTAAGACAACTGTATATTCAAAACCTGGCATTGGAATAGAGTATACACTCCATGAGGCCAGGTACTGTACCTCCAGGTGCCTGACATAAAGCATATATGTGCCCCCCACATGCCAGTTGAACAAATAAATGAATGAACAAACTTGCAAAACAAATTTAGAATGACTGACATGCAACGTAATTCCACATCTTACCAAGGTAGTTGCTGTAAGAGCCTTTTCAAGAGTTTCTCTAGTCTCATTTTTTTAAAAAAGAAATTCTATTTACATATATTTCCTGGAGACTTATTGCTCAAAGCAGGGGTCACCTGAACTTTCAAAATGTTTCATAACCAAGGGGCCCAGCACATGTTCTGCCAAGATGAGGAAGCTAAAGAAGTAGCCTCCTGCTTTGGATGATGGTGGCAAATGTCTGTTATTTTTGGCTGTAGAGATCAAGTCACCTGTTGACAGCTTTAACACTTCTAGCCAGGCCACTCAGGTGCAATGATAAGAGGACTGTTTCCTTTAAGTGTAGCAGAAATGCCAGAGGACAGGTGTCTGTCCCTTGAGAATTGATGCCTCTTTCTCTCTTTCTTCCTTTATATCTTCTCCCTTCGTCTGCCTTTCTGTCTTGTCTCCTCTCTCTCTTTCTCTCCTTCCTACTCCAGTGTGAGTCCAGAGCTCTACCCCAAAAAGGAGTGCCCCCACCAAGACATGAATTTCTCTTCAATTAAGGCTTGGGGCAGCCATCTCATCTCTGTCACCACACTCTAGCTCCTCCCTCCTCCTACCCTTCAAATGTAAAAGAAAATATTTTTCTAAGTTTGGCAAATTCAAATTAGCTTCATTTTGAAAGACAATTGAAAATGTTGCAATGACCTTGGTAATAACCAGACACACCCTGGGATCAGTAAACCAGGTTTGAGAATTGCTGACTATATAAGCACTGGACCTATAAAACAAAAGCCGAGTTTGGGGCTCAGGCTGGGACCCATTCTCCCGTCAGACAGAAGGGAACACAGCCCAGAAGGACCTGGTTCTGCCACTGCTCTGTCATCTTGAGCAAGCCACTGTCCCTCTCTGGGCCTCAGCCTCAATGTCAGTATAGTCAAGATGATGAATGCTCTGTGACTCTTTCTGGCCCTGATGCTGTTCTACCACCTGCATCCTTTAAAAACAAAACCCAAAATGGAGAGAATGAAGAATGGAAGGGAAGAGAAAGGTGCAGAAAGCCAGACTACCAGAAACCTCCCCCCTTTTCTACCTGCTGAAAATTGCTTTCCTTGTCCTGTAAGAAGATTCCCATGTCTTTCTGGGTTGTTGCTTTTGTATTTCTTTTTCTTTCTCTCTCTCTCTTTTTAACTCAAAAGCCACAAAACCATAAAATTTACCTCCCCAAAACAGGTCATCTGGAAGCCAGAGCTGTTGGGGGTTAGGTGTGTTAGTTCTGACTTACTGGTGGTATCTAAGCGAAGACCAAGCCAGGGCAAGCATGTGCTTCTCCTCCAGAAACCCAGTTTAAATCAATATTTATCCAACTGTATTTATAGAAAGTGGTGGTGGCAGGGAGGAGGGGGTGGGTGGGGAAGCAGGGGGATCTAAAACAGAACAAGCCACAATGACTGATGCAAATCTTTGTGGCCAATTCCCTTCTGCAGGCCAGGCTTTTTCTTAAAAGGCAAAAGACCCAGCTTTTGATGAACCTGCTGTTGGCCCCAGTACCATAGCAACAGCCCCAAGTCGTCTAATATGCCCAGAGGATAGACTTGGGAAAGGCAGCAGGAGGGGGGTGGTGTTTCCTAGGAACCCTAAACTTGAGTTAGGGCCAGCAGAGTTGGACAACTCTGAAAAACAAAAATCCTCTCTCGCTGGCTATTCTGTCTTCAGCCTCACTTCTAAACATTTTCTAAACAAGGTGTGTGCAGGATAAAATATGCTTGAATAATCAACAAGGTATTTCAACCAGCTCTGCTTCAGTTTGCTGGTTGACCTTGAGTAAGTCATTTCACCCCTTTGGACTTCATTCCTTGGCTATAAAATCAGTACACGTGTGTACGGTTAAGACTGGAGAGCGGCTCAGCTCTGCCACTTACTGACCATGCAACATTTGGACGAGTTACCTGGCTTCCCTGCTCCTTGCCTACCTCTCTGTAAAATGGGATAATAAAATTGCATTTGTCACAGGGTTGTTGTAAAGATCAGGGTGGATATGCATGTACAGTCCCACACTTGGTATGTGGTCAGTACTCAATAAATGGTAGCCAGTATTGATATTAGGTAATACAATAGACTTTTGCCCAGCCATCACAGATGAAAAGCCCTATTTCTGGGTGTGTCAATGGGGAACTATTTTGGTGAGAGACGAAAGATGAGTGAGCAGCTGCTGCCTCGATAACTAACGGAGCCTTCTTTTTCCTCCCAAACCAGGAGGGCTCAATTCGGCTTTGCTAACTTCCTAAGACCCTGTCCTCTTTCCCTGGATTGCCCTCCCTAGTGCACCAAGTGACGGGAGCTCAGAACTCCAAAAGTCACAATATCCTCTGAATAGTCTTCTTCTGACATTTACCATTGGGCAGAGACCATATTTAAAACTGGGGGGAAAGCTGAATCAGGGAAACATAATTTAGGGTGCAGAGGAAATAGGACCTGATTTAAGAATGCTCTTCATACAACTCCACTAAAAACAGTTACCCAATACCACTCCCACCAACAAATTAACCTACAAGGTTTTAAAAAAAAAAAAAAGCAATAACACATAGTAGATGTTCAACACAAATTTGTGGAATGAATGAATTCATCACAAGATGCTGCCAGGCAGAAACATTAGTTGCCATTAAAGCCCTCAATTTCAGCACAAGTTGCCCTAATCTCTTAGTTTCTTAGCCAGTACCTTTTCATTCTTAGGGTCACAGCTGTTGACAGAATGCAGGTTCAGCTCTCCAACCATGACCTACCATCTGTTGTAGGCTTTGGTCAGAGCTCAGTATTTCCTACTGTCCTGCAGGTTTTCAGGGAGGCTATGCTTCCTGGCTTCCAAACCTGATCCCTGTGCCACAGTCAGTGAAAGCCAGTAAATGACAAATATAACCGATTAACACATTTATATTGTCTATCTGCCCAGTGGTATGTATATGCAATGGGTGATAAATACTGAATACTGTAAGTGATCTTTTCCCTTAAGAAGCTAATCTCCCTGTGAAGATTAATACACAGAAGCAAGTGGAGAATTCCATCAAAGCTCAGAGAAGTTACTATTTATCAAGCACCTATTATATTTCAAGTACTTGAAACATTTAAATGCAATACCTCATGCAGTTGTTTGGCAATGATAAGAGAATGGTCCTATTTCCTTATCCCCATTTTACAAAAATGAAAGGGAACCTCAGAAAGGATAAGTAATTTGTGGCTAAGATTACACAGCCAGTTAGCCGCAGAGTAGGACCCTGCTCCATATGCTTGCAAAGTTTTCATTCTCTCAACTACTCTGACTTAAGAAATAGAACCAAGTGGGCAGAAATAGCCAGGGGAGGCTTCCTGGAGGACACAGGAACAGACCTAAGTCTTGAGGGGAGATAGGATACAGATGACTGCAGGGAATTAAGACAATAAGGGCATTCTAGACAAAGGGAAGAGTCTGAGGGAAGCACAAAGGCTTGCCTGTGAAGCCTACTTGCTGGTGGACCTGCTGGACAGACGCAGAGATTTCATGGTAGGATAGAGGAGATTGAGTCAGGAAGGCAGGGTGGGGTCAAATGACACCACACAATAGCAGCTCCCTGCACCCAGGAGGAAGAGGCTGCTTCTTGTCCTATCCATTCCCCCTAGAAAAGCAACCCACCCTGGAACCAGGGACCCACTCAAGGAAGAAACCCAAAGCTTGCTAGTCTTGTGTAATCATTCTTCCCTATCTTAAGTGTTGCCTCCAAGGCCACTGGGAAGCCCATTTCTCTCCTCCAAACATAGCTTCTTCCACCAAACAGCTTTTATACACCTGATATCTGTGAATCTCTTTTTCCCTCTGAGTTTTAACCTTTTCCAAAACAAGGACTAAGTCTTTTTCTAAGTATTATTCTTTGTCACCCCTCCACTAGACTTGAACTGCATACAGATGATGATGCTAGCTAGCATTTTCTTTTTTACATATAACTTCAAATTTGTGATAACAGGGCCACAGTCGTCAAGGTTAATATTTCTGGAAGCCTTCAATTTGAGAGTCATAGGGATATACATGCAAATGTACCTGCACTTTCCAGGGACTCTCCTGCCTTGCAAACAGCTGAAAGCCAACACTGTTGGCTGAATTTGAACATTTCCCCCAAGAACACTCACCCTATCTACTGGAAATATTTCAGCACTGTGGCCACAACTTAGTGAACACTCTTAGTACGGAAACCTCAACAAGGCAATGAAAGCAGTTCTGGCTACAATGGAAAATGAGGCAAGCTCCTGCTAAGTAAGCGCTCTGCAAACAGCAGTAAAAATGGAACATGTGAACTCGTGATTAGGATCTATCGTGCGTCGCAGGAAGATCTCACCTAATTTGAAATGGAAAATCGAGGCTGGACGCTCATCTCCAGGGAAAATTGCGTCCCTTTAAGAACAGACTGGACCAGCTGGCCACACTACAGCTCCCAGAGATTTCCTGGCTTGCATCCTGGCCCCACCCTCCAGCCTCTAGCCTCAGCAACGCATGACGTCAAAGGAGGCTAACGCTGCCGATTGGTAGAACGAGGCAGCTAGGTCAAGTCCAGTGGTAGGAAAGAAGTTTGTCTCCATGTGGAAACCATGTGTCTCTAGCAGGGAGGGGGAGGAGGAGGCGGAGAAACCGAGATCAAGTGATTACTGGGGAACTCGCTGAAATGAAGGCACGGAGGTTGTGCACCTGAGCTGGGCAGCAATACCCTTTACAGTAGTGACCTAAAGAAAAAAAAAAAAGACTTGCACACAAACAAAACCTAAGCCTCCCCCATCATAATAATAACTAAAAAGCTAGGATCCTTGCTTCCTTCCCAAAACCTGGGACCTGAGAAATGCTGGAATCCTATCGGAACGCCCAGATCCCTCTCCCTCCCCCAACGACTGAATGATGTAAGCGTTTCGGAGAGCAGAGCTCCGGAGCAAAACAAGCCCCGCGCGCGCTGAGCAGCCCGCAGTGCCCGAGCCTGGCGCACGCACGACCCGCCCCCCGACTCGCGTTATTGCTGTGCACACGCGGACCGCCGTGACGTGCGGGCATTGTGTGCAGCGAACAGAAAACAACGGCGAGCGCCGCCAGCGCGAAGAAGCGCCGCTAATAAAACCAGACAGATGCAGGGCCCGCCGTTTTCCGTACCGGGAGACCAAAAGCGAGCGGGTGGAGGGGAAGTGAGTGGGGAGGATAAAGTGGGCCCTAAGGGCCCCTCCGGTTTGCAGAGGCTAACAGACGACCAGGCGGATGGTTGCACAGAGTTTGCTGGAGGTCACCCCAGCCTGCGTGAGCTGTTGGGAAGGGGGCGAGAGTCTGGAGCGGGGTCTCTTCAGCCGAGCTGGGTATGGCGCAGCGCCCCAAGCTCGGGGATATCTGGGGGCCGTTGGCATCACGTCATTTAGAGCCAAACAGCGCCGGCGAAAAGAGGCGAGAGAGCTAAAAATACTCCCGCGGGGAGCCGGCCGGAGGAGGAGGGGTTATGGGGCCGAGGGACTTATTACGCACAAGAAGTTGACTTTGACTGGGGCGCTAGGGGTCTAGAGCCCCCTCGGGGGCTGGCAGGTTTGCAGCGGTGACGCCTCGGGAGAGAGGCCGGGAAGAAGCCCCTCGGCTTCACCAGCCTCTGGAGCCCCGCTCCGCCGCCGCTGGCCCGCCCCGTGCGGGGCAGCCCTAGCTCGGCGCGCCTAGCTCCCTGCTTACGTGACTGGTGGCCACGCCGGAGCCCCGGCACGGGGTAAACAAGGAGGTGGTGGCAGTCAGGGCGGCAGGGGTGGGGTGGGGCGAGGGGAGGTCTCCGATTGTCTGCGTGTGAGAAGGGGGGGCGGGACGCTGAGGAAGCTCGGCCGCCTCCGTAATGCATTTGCTGGGTGGTGGGGGCAAAACCAGGTTTGCCATACACTGCCAAGGTGCCCTCTTTGGGTGCACCCCTACCTAATCAGAGCTGATGCCACAGGACAGACTCCAGAGAACTGGGGGCCGGGACAGGGTAGCTAAAGAAATCGAACCCCTCCCCCCTGCAACAAAAGCAAACACACCAAACAAACCACGTCTTCCCCCAGCTCCCCCCCTCCACTCCAGCCCTGGCTTTTCGGTAACTACCCTCCAGACGAAGGCACACATTGTGTCCCCAGCCCCCCCCCCCGTCTCCCCCTTGAATAATAACGAAACGATTCGGCTACATACACAGCCGGCGATGCGCCTCTCTCCCAACCCAGGCACTCCGGGAAAACATGCGAGAAGAGAAATAAAGAACGCACCACCAATCTCCCAACACAAATCCCTGCTTTGGCCTTACAGCGTCTGCACAATCGCACTGCCAGCACACAGCTACTTTAACACTGAAGGCCTGGGGGGTCGATCAGCGAAGGTGTTTTTGTATTTGAGGGTTGTGTTGGGTAAGGGGGAGGTTTGCAAGATCTGACACGTTGCAATCGGACCTTTCTCTCTTCTCTATTTCTCTCGAGCCTCATTGATCTTTCTACTTGTTCGGGCGGATTAAACCTCCAGGTTTCCTCCTGTCTGTCGGTCCATCTACCTCGTCCCCCTCTTCCTCCTCACAGCTATTATTCTGGGGACTGTGCTGGAGACACCGCACGTGCGTGCCCCCGTTAGGGCGCTGAGTTGACCGCTGGGGGACGGCTAGGGGACCTAGCTGGCAGAGGCAAAAATGAAACAAACAAGGAAGAAGCCAGGCCGGGGTGGGGTTCCCAGGAACCCCCCCCCACACCCCAATAGCTCTCTACCTGAATCTGGAGGTTGGCTGGCCGGGGTGGGGTGGGGGGGGTGGGGAGGGCAGTAGAAATCGACCGGGAAGACGTTTGCCTTCCTCGCCCCGTGCGCTCACTCATAAGCTGGGAGCCGTCTCGGAAAATAAGGAAACCGCAGACATCAGCCCCCACATCTTCGTCCCCAACTATTGTTTCTGCAACATCCCAAAGTTTCCTTCTAGCCGTGTCCCCACGGCCAAGTTTCCCCAGCACAGGACGACGGGTCTGGGGCATGCTGTTGGCACTCCCTGGCCCCGCTGCCCTCACTTTGCGGGGGGGGGGGCGGGAGGAAGGCACCCCGAAGCAACAGAGGTGCAGAACGACTATATCCGTGGACGCGGTAGCTTAAGCCCAGTCGGGCTGTGAGAGGAGAGGGGAACGCGAAGTAGACAGGAGGGAGAGGCAGCCCGAGCCCACGCCGTGGAGAGCTGTGTGGTTGTGTTATTGTTGTAGTGTCTGCGTGTTTTCTTTCTGGATTCTCTGAGCTCTGTCTATGGTTTCCAACTTTCGGCTTCTAATCCTCACCCCACCCAGGAACGAGCGACAAAAAGCAACAGCAACAACAACACTTGTCTGCCTGAGACGGCTCCGGGGGAAGAAGGGGGGGGGAGGAAGAAAGGCGACCTCGAAGAGATGAGCTCTCTCGGCTCAGTTGTCAGCAAACAACAACACTCCCCCGCTCCTCGGCCGGGCCATCCCCTCAGCCCGCCGGAGACAGACAGACCGACGCACCGACAGGCCCCCCTCTCCCCCTCTCGTCTTTGTTACATCTTTAGCAGCTTTGTGCGTGCGTGTCCTTTCCCCGGTGACATCGGCTTTACTGCTGACGGCTTGATGTATGTGTTGAGGGGTGGGGGGTCTCGGGGCTGAGCTGGCGACAGGGGTCGCCCAAGTAGGCGAAAAGGAAAGAGCCAGGCGCCGAGGAGAAGCCGGGGCCCCCAAACTTACTTTTGTTTTCTTTCTCGATCTGCTCCAGGTAGCTGGCGGCCTCGAGCAGGATCTGCACGTTCTGCAGAAAAGTGTTGATGTGCTTCTCCATCGAGTTCTCGCTGGTGTTGAAAATGTCCGAGAAGGGGCACCTGGGCTTGGCCCCCGCGGGCTCCTCGGGCTGGGCCGGGGGCTGGGGCGCGGCCGGGGGCACAGCCGGGGGCGCGGCTGAGGCCAGCCCGGTGCCCTCGCAGCGCGCCTCCTTGCGCGGCCGCCCGCGTTTGCCCATGGAGGAACAGGGGTCCGCCGAGCTCGTCCGCCTGCGGGGCTGCGCTGCCCGGCGGAGCTCCGGGCCCCCAGGGAGACCCGGGCGGCTGGAGCGGAGAAGGCGCCGGGGCGAGGAGCGGGCCTGACTTCCCGAGCCTGGCTGCGTGCGGTTGTGTGTGTGACTGTGTGTGAGTGTGTGTCGGGCTCGCTGTGGGTCTGTGTGTATGGGAGATTGAATGAACCTACAGGACAGACGGAGGCGCTATGGCGCCTGGGTCCTAGCGCGAGTCTGTCGCCATCGGACCGGTCAAAATAAAAGGTGGAGACTAACGAGGCAGGGCCCGCCCCCAGGCGGTCTCCGCACCCTTTCCCTCCTCTGCCCAAATCTTACCACGGTGCAGAGCGGTGTATATTAACCAGAGCGGAAAAAATACACAATCTCTCTGAGGGCATCTGTGTAAAAACAAAAACTATTTTCTTCACAGAAAAATAATACCTTAAAAAGCGTCCTGCACATAGTAGGTCCCCTGGAAATGGTAGCTGCTATGACTAAAAAAAAAAAAAAAAAAGCCTAATTCAAATGCGACGACTTGAACCATCCCTGTAACTTGTAACCTAACCAGAAGCAGCTCCTTCCCCCCAGCACTAACACACACACACACACACACACACATCTGTGTGTGCCTTCTCACAGCCAGATGAAACTCCCAGACCACCCAAATCCGGGTTACAGATTGACTAACTCCTTGCCCCCTTCAAATGCAAAGTTATTTTCCAGGAAGAGGGAGGAGAAGTAAGCATCTCTCCACACTCCTCTTCCCAGCCGTGGTCCAGCTGTGCAAAGCTTCGTGCCAGGGTGCCTCCACACCTGGCTCCCTTTTATTAGACAGAAAGGCAGAGATGGCAGGCTGAGAACCACCTCCCCACCCCCCAGCTAAGTTCCGTCTTGGGTTCTGAAGACCCCTATCCCAGTTGACATTGTTTCACAGCTGCTGCGGTTAGCAACCATGGATGCTGTCCAGCTGTGGGTGGGGCTGTGGGAGTCAGAGGGAATCACTTTAGAGGTCATTGAGGAGGGTTCAAATCCCAGCTTTCCTGCAAGTCCCTTAGCCTCTCTTGGCCTAAGTTTCCACACTGTTGAAACTTCCGGTAAGGTGCTTGTGTGAATTGAATTTTATCTGCACTTAGCTCACTCTGACCCGTAGTAAGATCTTGTCCTCCCAATCTACCCCCAGGCTCTTGCGTCTAAAAGGGGAAGATACATCTAACACCTGACATAACTTGCATCTATGAGGAGAAGATGCAGTGAACAAGATTCTTCTGTTCTTCATTGGAAAACATCTCTATGACAAACCCATCTAAATATTGTCATCTTGCAAGGTCATCTGGAGTTTTCCTCCAGGGAAACCACTGACATAGAGGATGCAGAGGATACTGCCCCCTAGAGTTGTGTGGGGCAACCACCCTACTGAAAGGCAGCTTCATACAAATTTGTCAGACTCTTACTGGAAAAGGAAACTTTTTTTAAAACGGTGAGAAAGTACTTTTATTTGCAAAATACTCTCCATATAAAACTTACAGAGCATGTATACACAAACACTCACTCCCAGAGCCTTCAAGAAAGCCTTTGTGAACTTTCAAAAATATAATAACCTGCTACTGATAACAACAGGAATAGTTAGTAATTGGCATTTTAAAGCCAAGGTATTTACATTTCAGATAATATAATTACAATACACACATGCTCTTTGCTTGTATTCCACCTTATGACAAATTTTGCCTGATCGATTTCTATTTTATTTATTTATTTATTTTTTGTAGAGACAGTCTCACTTTATCACCCTTGGTAGAGCGTTGTGGCATCACAGAGCTCACAGCAACCTCCAACTGCTGGGCTTAGGCAATTCTCTTGCCTCAGCCTTCTGAGTAGCTGGGACTACAGGCGCCCGCCCCAACGCCCAGCAATTTTTCTGTTTTTTGCAGTTTGGCTGAAGCCGGGTTTGAACCCACCACCTTCAGTATATGGGGACGGCGCCCAACTCGATGAGCCAGAGGCGCCTCCCATGCCTGATCGATTTCTGAATCCTTTGGCTACTATAGAGTGGTAGGGTAGAGGCTTCTAAGAGCTGGGAGATAAAAGTTCATCTTCCGTTATCAGAATAATTACTGACTTTTTGTTTCTGTTTGAACCACAATCTGAGTTATTCATGTTAAAATGTCTGTAACTGTCTAAGGACTTTTGAAGGCCTCATGTATACACAGTTTCAAATAAGCTTTATCCAAGGCCATTTTGCAAAAGACAGCACTTGGGTGAAATAGCTCTGATCTCTCTTGCCCCAAATGAAAGGTATTACTTAGACAATGAACCAGCTAAGCTCAGAGCAAACCTTGCCTTTTCTCTTTAATCATCCCCATCCCCTGGTAGCATGGGTCAAATATACAGTTCTGCACCCCACATGTATGAATATGCACACCCACAAGATAGGCACACCCCATACATGAGTGCCGGGTGGGGGAAGGGTGTTTTGTAATTATTTATTTACCCCTGTTCCATGTCTCATCCGTCTGTGAGCTTCAGAAAGTCCAGTGGGAATCTTCAAGCTGGGCTACGGATCTGACCAAAGCCAAAATAAACAATGGCTTGAAGAAAATCTACAAAAAAGTGCTGATTTGCACTATTCCCACAGCCAGCCACAGCCCCCACCATCATTCCCATGGAAAACACCACTGCTGGTGCCAAATCAAGTTTTCCCCCCATCATAGGGGCATTGTTTTTTGTTATTATGTGAGTTTCTTAGCATCAGACAATGGCACCACAAGAGACACAGTGGAGGCAGGAGAAAAGTCTTTTTGTTTCACAAAGTCTGTGCTATTGTACCCCCAGAGTCCTGCATATAGTTTAGTTGTACATATTCATTTTGGTAACACGTATGTGGAGCAATGAATGTGCCAAGCTAAGCCCAAAGCCCTTTCCTTATTTGTTTTCAGAGCTCATCAAGTGTTAAATCATATTAACATCGCATTGCTTTCTCCTTCCCCCTCCATCCCCCAATTAACAGATTTCTCTAATAAAGTTGGCCCCAACAGAAAGAGTGGTGTTTCAGGGGTTATATCACAGGACAGGCATCCAGGATGCTGGGTTACAAGCTCAGCTCCATTCCTGATTAGCTTTGCTTCCCAGGAGGAGCCATTCAAACCCTCTGCAACCCTCCTTTTTCTGGGGCTTTGATTCCAGAAGCAAACAGGCCTTTTTGGAAACTTGCTGAGAATTTCTGCAGAGAACAGGTAGGGGATGAGAATGCATCTACCCCAAATGTGAACCCTTTGAAAGAAAAGCAAAAATGCCCATGAGGTCAGCTACAATGCTCCTGGAGGGTCTGGGGGTATCTTAGGTGCCCACTCAGCCTGGGTCTTGTCTTCTCAACCTTCTGTTTATTTGTTTAGCTTATTTGCTTATTTGGTAAATGTTTTTCCAACAACCTTGTTTACATATTAAAGCAAGACTGTTCTTTCCTTTATTTCCTTTATTTACCCCTCCCCCCCCCAGGACATTCTGTACTCCTACATCAAAGAAGTTGTTTTGTCTGTAATTATTTCTTCTTCACAGGGACTGCTTAATTATTGAAAAGGTGATAGATGAATTGTCACTGAGACCTTCTCACCTTGCATTGGGATGGGATGCTCTTCTCTCTGCCATGAATAAGTCTGGCTCTCCTGAGCTCCTTTACCCTGCTTTTCCTTCCTATTAATTATCCCCTTATTAGACTTTTCAGCCTAAATCTATCACTCCAACTTCTAGCGTTACACCTTGGATTTTGCCAGCATCTTGGATCTTGATCTTCCTTTGGGTTCTTCCCCGCTCTTTGCCCTGTGGACTTGGTAAACACCATCAAGAGGCCTTCTGCCCCTGCATTGTCACTTGAGGCCTGATTCACAGAGCCTTCCCAACTGTGCTTTTCCTGGGCACCTTTCCCTTTGGAAAGGAGTCATCCAGCAATAAGTAGAGGTGCTGGCTCATAGTTTCTTCTTCTTGGGGGTCTTAATCTTGCCTTCATCTGTTAGAAAGGAGGAGTGGCCCATGGGAAGTCTAGGATTTGAAGATTAGGAACTGTAAGACACAAGCAGATATGGCAGAAACTGGGAGACTTGCTTCTCCCATTGGCTTAAAATTGTGGACTAGATGTCTTTCAACCACTCCCCAGACTCCGAGCCCTGCCCCCATGCTCACCAGTGAGTGTGGTCATGGGCAGAGGATAAGTAGGCTCCACCCTATGGTGGAGCTCACTGGGTGTCACCAGCTTCTGGGGGCATTATCTCAACTCTCCTGGACTCTGCCCTCCTTTCTCCTGGAACTCTGAGTCTGGCAGGCCCTTCCTGGCTCAGTCAACTCCTAGACTTCTATCCAATGTCCAGTACTTACAGGGTTCATTAGACTATGAGCTCATGGAGGGCAGGAAGCACTCCTCCATCCTGCTGGCATCCCCAGCCCCTGGCAACTAGCACAACATGTACATGGCACACAGTAGGGGCTCAGGTCTTCAGACTAAAGGCATGATACCCTTTCTGCCAGGTTGAAGACTTGATACTGGCCTTTCATGCCTTCTTTGCTCTCGTGTGGTAAGAGGCATTTGACATTGTCTGCAAAACTATTCCTGAGTCACTCACATTAAAGTTTAAATATCTAAATACCATCTCAGCCAGATGAGCCACTGAGCCAGATAGTTGAGATTCCCTTACCAAAAATGCAGAGGCTCGGCTGCCCTTTCCTCTTCCCTTACCGCTGGTGACAGATCTGATGATGTGATGGGTCTTCTCTGTTATAAGATGCCTCTGATGGAGACTTTTCAAAATCACCAGGCAATGAAGTTAGTGACCTGAGATCAAACTGACAGTCACATGCAGCTTTTTTCCCCAGTCTGGGGTGTCTTCTTAGTCCTTCAGGCCCTAATTTCTTTAACATCTCTATTTTTTAAAATGAGTTCTACTAAGGATTTTAAGTTGATATACATTTAAGTGTCACGTATCAGTGACGGACACTTCCCAAAGGCATTTGAAATTAAAGATGGCTGATGCCTTAAGCTAAAGGAATAAATTTCTAACATGAAATATGAGGCATCAGGAGATGGAAGGGAAAGGTAGCTTGTAGGTGGCAAAGGGTCTTCCTCCTGATTATTAGCGGGCTGGACTTATGTAAGTCACTTAATCTTTCAGATATTCATGTTCTCATTTACAAAGTAAGAAAGGGTATATACGAAGGAATTTTGGAAACGGTGAAGTGTGTGCACATGTCAGGACAGTATTAGGCTATGGGAGAACTACAACATTTTCAGAGAAAACAAAAATAAAAACCAAAAACTAGAAAAAGATAGGAGCAGAAATTAGAAGACCAGAGTTTGGGGCCTGCTGTCCTACTGCACTACTGTGTAATTCTGGACAAATAATCTCACCATCTAGGGCCTCAGTGTCCTTGCCGGGGAAGGGAGGCACAGAGTCTACCTCTCTCCCACCTCCCAAAAAACTTCATTAATTCATATCCCCTGTGTTCATTAATTACAATCTGGGATGTCACTGCCCATTGGGGCTTTGGATCAGCGTGGGAGAACCAGTCTGACCACATTGAGCTGGTAAAATTCTAGCCAAAAGCAAAGAAACTGACATTTTAGGTTACCTAATCTACTTTATCTATGGGGAAAGTCTGCTGCCCACTAGTTCTTTTTATGAAAAGCCAAAAAATAAAGTGAGGAAAGTCCCATTCCTATCGTCAAGGGAGTCTAGGGAACCAGGACTCTTGGACTGAATAATCTGGACGATGCCCCCACGTTGGAAGATACACAAACGCTGGTGTTTCTTGGTTCCTGTCCTTCTTCCTAGACACCTGCCCTCCATCCACCTCTCCTCCCCTCCGAAGCCCATTTTCTCTTGGTCTTTTTTCTGTCACTTCTGCCTGAGTCCTCCAAGTATCTCTCTTCCTGTCCTGACCCAAAGCACAGTTAGCATGGGTGAAAAAGTTGATGAGTGTGGCAGTGAGGATGTTTATCAGGGATAACAGATTCATGAGCACGTACTCAACAGGTAAGTTAATTTACTCCATCAGAAGACACCCAGAGTCTTCTGTGGGCCAGGCTTGTTCTAGGGACAGGCACACAGTAGTGAGCAAACATCCCAAAGCTCCCACCCTCACAGGACTTGTACTTACACACTGCAGACGTACACACAGACATACACACGCACACAAGACAGGCCCCTCTTCCCTGTGTGTCTCAGACAGTGAAACATAAACTTCAAAATGGGGCCAGAGTAGAGGGATTCATTGATACAGAAGGACTACTGCACCCTCTCATACATCGTAGGAGGAGTCAAAAAAGAGCGAGAAAGGGTGTACTTTCGTGTTTCCCTTTTCTTTCATCTTGCTTATATTGGAAACTAATTTTTGATTGCGTACAACTTCCCCTTTGTGTGTTTCAACAGTAGCAAAGTATATTCAATTACGTATCAGAATAGTTAACTCTTTTAAGAATTTCATATGTCATTTTAATTCACAGAGGTCTGAAGATCTCACAAATGTGTGCCTTGCCAGAGTCACGTCCAAACAACTGTCTGAAATTATAACCTACCTGGAAAAGTCAGAAACATAATCGGAGGCTATTTTCACATAACTACACCCTAAAAAACACCCATCCCAGACAGGCAGGCACAAGAGAACAACGAGTTTGCATACAGTGACAGGAATCTGCTTTGGACTTTTGATACTTAATCACATCATTGTTAAAGTAGAATTGAGTAGAAAATTCCAAACACAGAGGCTAGAATTGGGAAATTCTTCTCCATTTCCTACTTCACTTTCAAAGTCTTTAAGGCAGTGGGTTCTATCAAATCTTGGATTGAACTGGTGTTAAGGAAAAATTCTTTTCTTCTTGTTAGTTTCATTCTTACATCATTTGAAAATGAACACTTTTGAGTGCATTATAAATCATGTAATGTGGTTTCATACTGTCTTACAGACACTAATTATAAGGCCTTAAATTCATAGAATGTTTAAAATACAGACATACCTTGTTCTATTGTGCTTTGCTTTATCACTCTCTACAGATATTATGTTTTTTTACAAATTGAATATTTGGGGCAACTCTCCCACAAGGAAGTCTGTGGATGCCGTTTTTCCAGCAGCAAGTCCTCACTTCACGTCTCTGTGACACATTTTGGTAATTCTAGCAATATTTCAAACTTTTTCATTATTATAATACCTGTTAGGGTGATCTGTGACCAGTGATCTTTGATGTTAATATTTTGATCGTTTTGGGGTGCTGCAAACCACACCCATCTAGGAATTTGTCAATAAATGTGTGTGTTCTGACTGCTCAACTGACCAGCCACTCCCCCTCTCTCTTCCTGTCCTCTGCCCTCCCTATTTTCTAAGATACAACAATATTAAAATCAGGCCAACTGACAACCCTACGATGGTGGTCTCTAAGTGTTCATGTGAAAGGAAGAAACGTACATCACTCACTTTAAATCAAAAGCTAGAAATGATTAATCTACGTGAAACTAATTAAGGCATGTCAAAAACCAAGACAAGCTGAAAGCCAGGCCTCTTGTGACAGTTGACCAAATTGTGAAATGTAAAGAAAAAGTTCTTGAAGGAAATTAAAAGTACTACTTCAGTGAACACACAAATGATAAGGAAGAGAAACAGCAAAAAGTCTGAGAGAGGTAAAGAAGTTGCAGAAGAAAAGTTGGAAGTTAGCAGAAGTTGGTTCATGAAGTTTAAGGAATGATGCTGTTTAGAGAATGATGCTAAATCTGCTCTTCCTGTGGTTTATAAATGCAACAACAAAGCCTGGACAATGGCACATACATTTACAGCATGGTTTATTGAATATTTTAAGCCCACTGTTGAGACCTACTTCTTAGAAGAAGAAATGATTCCTTCCAAAATATCAATACTCATTGACAATGCACCTTATTACCCAAGAGCTCTGATGGAGATGTACAAGAAGACTAATTTTGTTTTCCTGCCTGCCAACACAACATTCTTTCTGCAGCCCATGGATCAAGGAATAATTTCAATTTTCCAGTCATTTTATTTAATAAATACATTTTGTAAGGCTATAGATGAGACGGACAGTGATTCTTCTGATAGATCTGTGCAAAGTAAATTGAAAACCTGTAAGAAAGGTCTGTCATTCTAGATGATATTAAGAGTATTCATGATTCTTGGGACAAGGGAGAATATCAACTTAATCAGAAGATTGGAAGAAGCTGACTCCAACCCTCATGGGTGATTTTGTGGTTTTTAAGAGCAGTGGAGAAAGTAACTGCAGATGTGGTAGAAATAGCAAGAGAATTATAATTAGAAGTAGAGCTTGAAGATGTGGCTGAATTGCTGCAATCTCATGATCAAATGGATGAGGCATGATAAATGAACAAAAAAAGAAAAAGATTTCTTGAGACAGAATCTACTCTTGGTGAAGATGCTGTGAACATCACACAGTATCTTGATTTAGTTCCATTTTTTTTGTTTTTTTTTTTGAGACAGAGTCTCACTATGTTGCCCTCAGTAGAGTGCTACAGCATCATAGCTCACAGCAACCTCAAACTCTTGGGCTTAAGTGATTCTCTTGCCTCAGCCTCTTAAGTAGCTCAGACTACAGGTGCCCACCACAAGGTCCAGCTATTTTTTTGTTGCAGTTGTCATTGCTGGTTAGCAGGCCTGGGCCAGGTTGAAACCCACTGTCCCCAGTATATGTGGCCAGTGCCCTAACCACTGGGCTACAGGAGCTGAGCAACAAAAGATTTGGAATATTATATAAACTTGGTTAAAAAAGCTTCAGCATGGTTTAAAAAGATTGACTCCAAGTTTGAAAGGACCACCATTGTGAATAAAATGCTACCAAATGGCATCACATGCTACAGAGAAATCTTTCATGAAAGGAAGAGTCAATTGATGCAGCAAACTTCACAGTTGTCTTATTTCAAGATATTATCATTGCCATCTCAACCGTCAATAACCACCATCCTCATCAGTCAGTAACTATCAACACTGAGGCAAAACTCTCCACCAGCAAAATGACTATGAATTACTGACGGTTCAAATGATTGTTAGTATATTTTAGCAATATTTTAAAGTTAAGGTATGTATACTGTTTTTCAGACGTGTTATTGCACACTTAATAGACTACAGTATAGTATAAACATAACATTTATATACACTAAGAAACCAAAAACTAATGTGACTCACTTTATTGCAATATCCACTTTAGTGTGTTGGTCTAGATCAGGGGTGGGGAACCTGGGCCTTTTAGATCCTTAAGTGCAGCCTCCTGACTCAATCCAAATTTTACAGAACAAATTCTTTTATTTTTATTAATTTATTTTTGTTCTTCTTTTATGTTTTATTTTTTAATGAATGTATTTAAAATATAAAGAATAAAATAAGTTTCAATGAAATAATCCTCCCAGTTTGACAAACATAATTAGAATATTAGTAAGCCATAAGGGCTTAATTGATAGCTTCTGTGCTCAACTGGTGCTACTGTTGCATGAGGCTGGTTGGTCAAAATTTATGGGAATCAAGAAGGCCAGTCTGTTATCAGCTTTTGACAATAATGTATTGTGTTTATTTGAAGTAGAATGTGTGAATAGTTGCACAGCTGACAGTATTTTTAAATTCTGTCTGCTTAATAGCCCATCATACCAAAGCAGACCAACAGAACCTGGAATAAGAAAACAGATTTTTTAAATGAAGACTGGGAATTGTAATATTATCTTGTTTCTGCTATTGATAAGATGATTTGCTTGCTTTGTGATACTGCAATATCCACATTAAGGAAATTCAATGCTCCTCAGTATCAGTACTCATAAGGACCAAAATTATTTTAAATTACAGGGAGAGATGTGAAAAGTTGTATTGCGGAAATTATAAGATGAAAAGCAAAAGCAGAGATAATTCTTTCAAGCAGCAATAAGACCTGAAAATAATACCCCTACACCAACTTATAAAGTAGCTTCTATACTCAGGGGAAAATGAAACCATTCAGTGATGTAGAAATTGTGAAAGAATGCAATGTTATAGTTGTAGAATGTTTACATCCTGATGTTTCCAAGTACAAACAATTGCCTCTTTCAAAGATAACCATAACTGGGGCGGCTCCTGTGGCTCAGCGAGTAGGGCGCCGGCCCCATATACCGAAGGTGGCGGGTTCAAGCCCGGCCTCGGCCGAACTGCAAAAAAAACAAAAAAAAAATAGCTGGGCGCTGTGGCAGGCGCCTGTAGTCCCAGCTACTAGGGAGGCTGAGGCAAGAGAATCGCTTAAGCCCAAGGGCTGGAGGTTGCTGTGAGCAGTGTGACGCCATGGCACTCTACCCAGGGCGATAAAGTGAGACTCTGTCTCTACAAAAAAAAAAAAAAAAGATAACCATAACTGATTGAAGCATAAACTCACCTTCAACTTAACAGAACAACTTCATGCAATACTCTAAAAAATATATATATATTATTCAATCACTTTGACTAAATCATCTGATACTACTGACTTGGCACAGATTTTGTACTTCATTCAGGTTTTAATAGATTTTCTTTGCTACAACAAGTTACTCCCTTTGGGCACTCTTGTGAACAGAACACAGGACTAGATATCGTCCACAATTTTCAAGTAACTGTCGTGAAGTTGGACTGAATTTGGTAAATTTAGTGAGTATGTGCACAGATGGTGCACCTTCCATGACAGGAAAACATGAAGGGTTTATTGCATGGATAAAAAAAAGCATTAACAGACACAGATTCTCTCATTTCTTTTCATTGTATCCTGCATCAGCAAAACCTTTGTGTTAAAGCTACTATTTTGAATGACACTTTGCAACAAAACGTAAGTATTTTTTCCTATATTTGTGCAAATACAACATAGCATGGTCAGTTTTATAAAGCAAAAGTTGAACCACAAGGTATTCAGTGCGGATTTGCTGTATCATTCTAAAGAGTATTGGCTATAGCAAGGACAGGTATTAGAGAAAATTTTGTCTCTGCTAATAAATTTTATCTGAGAACAGTTAAATTTAGTGAAGAACAGAATAAGCAATGTGAAAGGATTTCTATAGGGATGAAGTATTTCTGTGTCATATATCAAATCAAAATGACTTGAATATTTCTTTGCAAAGTAAAATGAAGGTTTTATGTAATATGTGCAAAAATTCTAAGCATTTTGAAAAAAACAATTTTTTTTTCAAAACACTCCTTCAAAAGGAAAATTTGGGCTCACACCTGTTGTCCTAGAACCCTGGGAAGCTGAGATGGGAGTATAGGCTTGGGCTCAGAAGTTTAAGACCAGACTAAGCAAGAACAAGACACCATCTCTACTAAAAATAGAAAAAATTATCCAGCTGTTGTGGTGGGGACCTGTAGTCTCAGTTACTCAGGAGGCTGAGGCAGGAGGATCATCTGAACCCAGGAATCTGAGGTTGCTGTGAGTTAGGCTGAGGCCATGGCATGCTACCTGGGCAACAGAGTGAGACTCTGTCTCAAAAAACAAAACAAAACAAAAATGGAAATTTCAGATGAACATTTTCCCCATTTAGCAAAGGTAATCAATGCAAGATGATGTATGTGAAGCACGTGAAGAATACACAGCTATTACAGACCTATTAACTGAAGAATATGATGAAGGGTGCACTGACTTTGAGAATCATAACATCACACTCAAATTAGCATTTTAGCCTCTCCTAGTTGAAATCACCAATGCACCTAAAGAACTACAGATGGATCTTATCAAGCTCTGAGTAGACGACAGTTTAAAATCATTGTTTGATGCCTAGAAAGACCCAACCGAAATATGAAAAATGCAGTAGAACACCCCTTCTGCAATATGACCAAAAAATGCTTTCTTGTTTTTCAACCACTTATTGCTTGAAATCTACACTTTCCTACCTAACCCAAATCAAGATACCCTTAAGGTCATAAATGACTGATACCCATTTAGAGCAGTGTTTTTTAACTTTTTTTTATCTCATGGCATACTTGAACTTATCGCTAGACTTCTGTGGCACAGCTAAATTATGTTGATTAAAAAAAAAGAAAAAGAGAGAGAGGAAAAAAAGACTATACTTACTGTGCTTTGAATTTCTTTCAAAAATAATTTAATTAATGATCTTTAAAAGATTTTGTGCCACACTTGAGGTCCTCTTATGTGCATCAGTTGAAAATCACTGATCTAGAGGATCAGCTGAAACTGTGGACCTCTATGCTGCAACCAAATATTCACCATGAGAATCAAATGAGACAATAACATTAAAATGCTTAGCACAGTGCCTGGAATGGGTGAAGAACTCAATAAGTAGTTATTATTACTAATGTATGGTCTCTACCTTTTCCAGAATCTGCCTGAAGATCTTCCTCTCCCAAGGCTTGACAGCAAAAGCAGAGAGGGGCTGTTAGCCCATATGGGTGGGACTGTACAAACTGGAGGTCCCAAGGAATTCCTCTGCTGTACAGAGCATAGGCTTAAAGCTCCTCCTTCCTGCTTCTCAGGCTGTGAAGAGAAAACAGGCCACACTGTTGGCCAAGGCTGTTAAAATAGGATGACTCATAGCATAAAGAAAAGGGCTGAGATGGACAAAAGAAACCTGACTTCCTGAATTCCAGTTGTTATTTCACCAGTAACTGGTAATGACCTGAGGCAGTCCAATATATCTCTCAGGGTTCAGTTTCCACATCTATACAATGGGTATAGGGCAGGTGACACTTCTATCCATAATGCTCCGTTATAGAAATTCTGACCCTGACTCTACACTCACCCTCCTGAGAGAATCTTCAGGTTCTGAAGTGGACTATCAGGGTTCACGCAGGGTGGACAGCTTTGAGAGTTGTTGGTTCCAGCCTTCTCTTCAGGTACATATGTACACCTGTTTTGCTAAAAAGAACAACATGCCATCTTTAAATTACATTTTTCCTTCAAAGAATGGAGGAAAACAATGCTCACACTACCTTTTCCCCTTCTTTAAGATGATCCCAAACTCACTCACACTGATTGTTAAAGTCCCTGATTACAAATAAAACTGAAATGCAAAAGGACTGTTTGGAGGGTGTCACTCAAAAGCTGAAGCCCCTCCCCACTCATTGGAGCACCCTGGATGCACCTGTTCTTTTTCGCTTAGGTAATCCTTTCCTAATCCTTTTTCAAATTTCACCTGCCATTCAGCGTCCACTGCTGTTGTCATTTTTGAAGGACAAACCTGTTTTTCAAGTGATAATTGTGTTGGCCATCTGTCTCTGTTAGCCATCCCCCAATCTTTCTCTAAATCCCAAACCACTGAAATAAGAGTGCAATAAAAGAAAACTTTTTGTCTGGTTGCAACAGACAGCATTTTGTGCATGTTTGTCCAGTGTCAGGGTGATTCTAGGTGGAAGTGACAAAAAAGTCCTCCTTGGGTTTCCGGAATATTCCTGTTCTAAGGCTCGTATAACTGGGGAAATAGCTAGCTCTCAATTTTCATATTATTAGTGTGGATCTGGAGAAGAAGTTATGTTGCTTTTTTTTTTTTTAAACAAGAAGACATAACTGGCTAACATTCATTCTTATGGGTGTTCTGAGAAACTGTCTGTGTCCATTAGACTTGAGATAAAGTCCTAATCAAAGTGGTCATGAACTCCTTTTGAAGCTACACAGGAAATCTCTGGGAAACAAGTTAAGAAGGAAATTTCTCTAGTTCAAAAGAAATTTCTCTTTTATTAGTAATAGTCAGAGATTTGTTTCTGATTCAATTTTAGTAACTTGCCTTGCTGAAAGAAATGCAATAGGAATTCAGGCAGTATCTCCATGAGATCAAACTTAAAGGACGGCATGGGGTTGTGGATAATTAATTTGGGAACATCCTCAACCATCAATCAGAGCTCTGATGTGGTGAAGCAAAACCCAATAACTGGTTAGGTTGGTGTTTATAGGACAGCTGTTCAAGATTTAACACCCTTTTATGGTATTAATTTTATTGGGATAACAGATTTATCCAGAGAGGATCCTGGACTAATTCAGGCTTGATTATCTCTCTGGGAAGATGGGTTCAAAATATCATATGGAGACATTTTATTATCAACGGACTTAGATCATTTAAAAATGTTGATGAGTTATGTGAAAAATTGGAATGGCACCAACATTTCAGTGAGTTTTTGCTTTGGTTAGAAGTATAAGTAAAGGCAACACCTGTGGCTCAAAGGAGTAGGGTGCTGGCCCCATATGCTGGAGGTGGTGGGTTCAAACCCAGCCCCAGCCCAAAACTGCAAAATAAACAAACAAACAAACAAAAAACCAAAAAAACATGCAGGAAAGAATTTCTACTTCCAGGAAGATGGGTAGATATTTTTCTGTTCCTTCTACGTGCAACTAAACACTTTTACATTATGTATAAAATAAGAATTAGAAGACAAAAGTGTAGAGAAAAAGGCAGACTAGCTTGGGATCTCAGAACCTAAGGAAAAACATGGTGATAACATTCCCGGGGTTTTATTTTTGCCTATATATCCAGATTTGGAGCTGAGGAAACCAGTAACCTGGACACGTCAATAAGTACACACCAAAATAAATAAATGCATACATATAAAACTAAACAAAATGAAACAAAACAAAATAAAACAAGGCTTACCAAGAGCCTATTCTCTCTAGCCAAAGGACCAGGAAAGGCATGGGCTAGAAGACCAAAAACTTTTAGATAATAACCACTCTACTCCAGCCAAACACTATAGAATAATTTTAACTCCCCCCACACTCTCACCAGAAAAGATCAAGTGAGGAGTCTCAACTTCTACCCTAGCCAGGCTGTAAGGACACTTTCCATTTCCACCAGAGTGATGTCAGAGAAGGCAGCATAGGGAGCTCGGACCTTCAGTCCTACCAGCTAGTAGTGAAATCCCTGGCCCTGTAGTTAGTACAGACTCAGGGAAACATCCCTGTCCAGGGGACCCCCTCAGGTGCCAAAGGAGGCCAAGAGGGGAACTTGGACTTATATTTCCACCCAGTAATAACAAAATAGCAGCACCCTCGGCGGCCCAGTGTTAGAGAAAGCCACATGAAACAGAAGGTGTAAATGAAATGCAGAGCCTTATAACGTAATAGGAACATTTCCAGGTTTCAACTGAAAATCATTCATCATTCCAAGAATCAGGAAGATCTCAAAGCAAATGCAAAAGGCAATCAATAAATTTTGGGATGGGGAGAGAGAATTGAGAAGATTTTGGTTAAAGGACTAAAATTTCAGTTAGACAGGAAGAATAAATTTAAGAGATCAATTAAACAACACAGTGACTGATTATCATTAGTAACAAGGTATTATTTACCTAAAAATTACTGAGTCGATTTTAAGTGTTCTCGCCAGAAATACATTTTTTAAAAAAGTATACGAGAAGATGCATATGTTAGTGCACTTGATTCAGCCATCCCACCATGTATACACATTTCAAACATCATGTTGTACATCATAAATTTATATAATTTTTATTTTTCAATTAAAAATTAAGTAATCAGGCTCGGCGCCTGTAGCTCAACGGGCTAAGGTGCCAGCAACGTACACCTGAGCTGGTGGGTTTGAATTCAGACTGGGTCCGCCAAACAAGCCAAACAACAATGACGGCTGCAACCAAAAAAATGGCCGCGTGCTGTGGCGGGTACCTGTAGTCCCAGCTGCTTGCTTGGGAGGTGGAGGCGGGAGACTCTCTTGAGCCTGGGAGTTGGAAGTTGCTGTGAGCTGTGATGTCACAGCACTCTATCCAGGGTGACAATTTGAGGCTCTATCTCAAAAATAAATAAATAAATAAATAAAAATTAAGTAATCAGATGTCAAAACCTAGATGAAAAAGAAATGGTTGTGATAAAAATGTTTCAATGAACAATTACAAACATGCTGGAAACACATGAAAAAATAGAATAGAAATAGAATTTTTTTAAAAATGGAAATTTTAGGACTGAAAGTTATACAATAGCAAAAATAAAAAGCTCAGTGAATGGGCTTAACAGCAGAATTAAGGAGACAGAAGAAAGAACAAATGAACTGAAAGTTAGAACAATAAAAATTACCCAATCTGAACAACTGAGAGACAATGGAGTGCAGAAAAAAAGCAAAGCCCCACAGACACATGGGACTATCGCAAGTGATCTAACATTCATGTCACTGGAGTTCCAGAAGGAAAGGATGCAGAGAGCTAGGCTGAGAAAGCACTTACTTGAAGAAATAATGACTGACAATTTCCCCAAATTTTCTTTTCTTTTTTTTTTTGAGATAGAGCCTCAAGCCATCACCCTGGATAGAGTGCAGTGGCATCACAGCTCACAGCAACCTCCAATTCCTGGGCTCAAGTGAGTCTCCTGTCTCCGCTTTCCAAGTAGCTGGGACTACAGGCACCCACCACAACGCCGGGCCATTTTTTGGTTGCAGCTGTCATTGTTGTTTGGCGGGCCCAGGCTGGATTCAAACCTGCCAGCTCAGGTGTATGTGGCTGGCGCCTTAGCCCATTGAGCCACAGGTGCCGAGCCAATTTCCCCAACTTTTCAAGAGACATAAACCTACAGATTCAAGAAGCACAGTGAACCCCACTCAGGATTAATAAGAAAAAAATGCATTCTGAGATACTCTATAATTAAATTTCTGAAAGTTAAAGACAAAGAAAAAGAGCTTGAAAGCTGCCAGAGAAAAATGGTGCATCACCTGTAGGGAAAAGCTATTCAAATGACAGCGTATTTCTTATCAAAAACCATGGAGGCCAACAGGAAATGGTATGATATTTTTCAAGTGCTGAATTCTGTACTTACTCAAAAGGGAATATCAAGACATTCTCAGAGAAGAGAAACTAAGAGAGTTTGTCATCAGTGGACACGGCCTAAAAGAATGGCTGTAAAAAGCTAAAAGCAAGATAGGAAATATTTTTTTTAAAGGAAGCTCGGAGTGTCAGGAAAAACGTGATAAGCAAAAACATGAGTAAATATGCTGGGCCTTCCTTCTCTTGATTTTTCCAGGTTATGTCTGATGGGGACAGCAAATATTATAAGACTCTCTGACATGGCTCTAAACATATGTAGAGAAAATAGTTAAGATAATTAACTATACGGGATATATGGGGGAGGATAAAAAGACGTAAAGGGAGGTAAGGGCACTACACTTCATGTAACTGGTACAGTGATAATATCATACACTACAATAAGTTATGTATAATTAATAAAATACCTAGAGCAATCCCTTAAAAAGCTATGCAGAGATAGCCGCAAGAATGCTACAGAGAAATCAGGATAAATTTCTAAAAAATGTAACTTGCATGTAACACACAGGGAGGCAGGAAAAGGAAAACAAGATAGAACAAACAGAGAACAAAACAAAAAATTAAATAAAATGGAAAACTTCAACCTAGCTTATCAATAATGACATTAAGTATAAATTGTCCAACATACCAATTTAAAGAGATTGACAGAGGGGATTAAAAACATGATGGAACTCTCTGTCTGTAAGAAACTCATCTCAGGCCAGACATGGTGGCTCATGCCTTTAATTCAGCACTTTGGTCACTTTCCAAGGCAGAAAGATCACTTGAGGAGTTCAAGATCGACCTGGGCAACATAGTGTGACCCCATCTCTTTAAATAGTTAGCTGGATGTAATGGTCTGTGCCTGTATTCCTAGCTACTTGGGAGGCTGAGGCAGGGGCAGTGCTGGAGCCCAGAACTCTGCGGTTACAAGGAGCTATGATTACGCTACTGTACTCCAGTCTGGGTGGCAGAGTGAGACTCTGTCTGTGTAAACAAAACAAAATAAAAACACACACACTAAGTACCACAACTTAACCAATATGAAATGTAATATCCCTTTGACTATTAAGGAAATTGAATCTGTAATTAAAACACTCCTCAAAGGGAAAGATTGTTTTCACTGGAGACTTCTACCAAACAGAAGAATTAACACCAATTCTAAACTATCTTTTTCAGAAAACAGAAAAAGAGGGTACACCTCAGAAAAATAGGGATAGAGGGAACTCCTTCAACTTGGTAAAGGGCATCTATAAAAACCTCACAGCTAACATTATACTTAACTGTGAAAGACTGAGTACTTTCCCCCTAAATTTCATAATAACGCAAGGAAATCAGCACTCACCACTCTTATTCAACATAATGCTGAAGTTCTAGCTAGTACAGTATGGCAAGCAAAGGAAATAATAGGTAGACTTTGGGAAAAGAAATAAAATTAACACTATTTTCAGATTACATAATTGTCTATGTAGAAAATTCCAAGAAACTCACAATAAAGTCCCTAGCACTAATAGGTGAGTTCAATAAGGCTGCAGGATACAAGAAAATCAATTATATTTCTATATGCTATAATACATGGACACTGAAATGAAAAGCAGAACACCACTTACAATCATTCAAAAAAAAATCCCAAACAATGAAATACTGCCTACGTTTTTTGGTGCATGCCTATAGTTCCAGCTATGCCAGAGGCTGAGTCAGGAGGATTACCTGAGTACAGGGGCTCAAGGCCATTCTGAAATATATATATTTAGAACCCCCATCTCTACTTAAGTATTAGTACAACAAACATGTCCAGGACTAGTATGATGAATACTACATGATGCTGATGGAAGAAAATCAAGGGAGATCTAAATAAATAAATGAGAAAAATACCATGTCCATGGCTTGGAAGACTCAACTATGGCCTAAATTGATATACAGCTTTAATGCATTTCTTATCAAAATCCTGGCAAGATTTTTGAACGTATAAATAAGGTTATTCTAACATTTCTTTAGATTATGGAAAGGCAAATGAATTAGAATAGCTAAAGCAATTTTTTTTAAGAGACTGATCTCATACTCTAGCCCAGACTGGAGTACAGTGGTGCAATCATAACTCACTGCAGCCTTGAAGTGCTGAGTTCAAATCATCCTTCTGCCTCATCTTTGCTACTGGGACCTCAGGCATGCACTGCCATGGCCAGCTAATTTTTTCATTTCTTTAAGAGAGGGGATCTTGCTGTGTTGCCCAAGCTGGTCTTGAACTCAAGAAATCCCCCCATCTCAGTTCCCTAAGTAGCTGGGTTTACAGGTGCAAACCACTGCGCTCAGCACTAAAACAAGTTTAAATAAAAAAGAATAAAGGGATAGAAATCAATCTACCTGATTTCAAGGTTGATTTCACCAGAGAAAACATACAGCCAGGTGCAGTGGCTCATGCCTGTAATTTTGGCATATTGGGAGGCCAACGCAGGAGGATTTCTTGAGGGTAATCACTGCATTTTGAAAGTCCAAGACAGGATTGCTTGAAACCAGGAGTTTGTGATCAGCCTGAGCAACATAGGGAGACTCTACCTCTACAAAATAAAAAAAAATAGCCAGGTGTGGTGGCATGCACCTTTAGTCTCAGCTACTTGGAAGGCTGAGGCAGGAGGATTGGTTGAGCCAAACAATTTAAAAGTTTGTGGTTGCATTAGCCACACAAATTAAAACTACAATGAGATGTTAGCTATACATGTATCAGAAGAGCTAAAATAAAACAGCGACAACAACAAATGCTGGTAAGGATGTGGAGAAATTGAATCTTTCAAATATTGTTGGTAGGAAAAACAGTAGAGCCACTCTGTAAAACGGTTTACCAGTTTAAAAAAAAAAAAAAACTAAGCGTGCAACAACCATATAACCCAGCAATCGCACTTTTGGCCATATGACCCAGAGGAAAAAATCTTGTGCTCATACAGAAATACGTATGTGAATGTTTACAGCAGTCTATGTATAAGAGCCCCAAACTGGAAGCGGCCTGATGTCCTTCAGCAGGTACGTGGCTAATCAAATTGTGGTAGCCCCATACTGTGGGATATTACTCAGCAGTGAAAGGGAATGAATTATGTACATTAGCAGCTACCCACGTGACTATCCAGGGAATTATGCTGAATGGAAAAAGCTAACGTCAAAATGTTACATACCGCATGATTCCATTTATATAATATCCATGAAATGATAAAGTTATAGAGATTAAGAACAGATGAGTGGCACTCTGGGAGGCTGAGGCAGGAGGATCTTTTGAGGTCAGGAGTTTGAAACCAGCCTGAATAAGAGCAAGACCCTGTTGCTACTAAAAATAGGAAAAAAAATTAGCCAGACACGGTGATGCATGCCTGTAGTCCCTGCTACTCGGGAGGCTGAGGTAGGAAGGTCATTTGAGCCCAGCGGTGTGAATTATTGTGAGCTAGGCTGAGGCCATGGCACTCTAGCCTGGGCAACAGAGCAAGACTCTGTCTCAATAAACTAACCAAAAAACAGGCTGTCTGGTCTTCCCGATCGTCAGACAGCCGCTTCTTCTAGTACAGCACCAGCTGCATCCCCGAGGCACCATGGTGAAAGCGAAGGTTGGAATAAACGGATTTGGCCGTATGGGGGGGTCATCAGGGCTGCTTTTAACTCTGGCAAAGTGGATATTGTCACCATCAATGACCCCTTCATTGACCTCAACTACATGGTCTATATGTTCCAGTATGATTCCACCCATGGCAAATTCTATGGCACAGTTAAGGTTGAGAACGGGAAGCTTGTCATCAATGGAAATCCCATAACCATCTTCCAGGAGCGAGATCCCTCCAAAATCAAATGGAGTGAGGCAGGCACTGAGTATGTTGTGGAGTCCACTGGCGTCTTCACCACCATGGAGAAGGCTGGGGCTCACCT
>CAUYON010095550.1:0-12746 GCA_963573935.1 Arctocebus calabarensis
GGGTTCCAGGTGCGCTTCCTGGAGCAGCAGAACCAGGTGCTGGAGACCAAGTGGGAGCTGCTGCAGCAGCTGGACCTGAACAACTGCAGGAACAACCTGGAGCCCATCCTCGAGGGCTACATCAGCGGCCTGCGGAAGCAGCTGGAGACGCTGTCGGGGGACAGGGTGAGGCTGGACTCGGAGCTGAGAAGCGTGCGGGACGTGGTGGAGGACTACAGGAAGCGGTGAGCAGGGAGAGGGACGTGTGCCAGCTGACCCGCCTCCTGGCACTGGGCTTTCCCAGTAGGGACAGGGACACATTTACTTTTGGCCTCAGGGGGACTGATCTCGTCTGCTCGGGCAAGATGAGAGACTCTTATGGGCAACCAGGTGGGCTGGACAGTGGACAGCCAGCCTCTTGGGCAGTGTCGGGGCTGTCCTGATAGGTGGCCCCTCCTTGGCACACTCCTGTTCCCCACTTGAGAGGGCCTGCGTGTGCGCCCCAGCCTTTCGGTCCCGAGTGCGCCCAGTGTGCTCCCCAGAAGGGCAGGGGCCAGAGTTCCTGGCGGGCTGTTTCTCTCACTTCCCTCACGTCTGGACATTCAGGCCATGGTCCTCCTGCTCGCCCTGGGGAAAGTTACTGCTTCCTTGGAACTCCCGCCTCAGGATGGAGGGGAGTTGTGGGCAGGGGTGTCAGGCAGCAGGGGGGTTCAAGGGTTCTGGCTGAAAAGAGCCTCTGGCCTGCTCCTATGATTTGAATGCTGAGTGGGAAGGGGAAAAACCTACGCACCCCCCAGGCGGCAGAGGCAACCAGAGCCCAGACCATCCGTTTGGGAGAGGGTTGCTTCAAACGCTACCCACCCCTTTGGCCAAATCGTCCTAGTGAGCGGGGACAGGCCTGAAAAGGTGCGGAATAATGCCCGTTAAGAGGCATGCCGCAGGAGCATCTCTTTTCTCCTTTCACAATGAGAACACACACGGAGTCACACGCGCAGACACACACACACTCTGCTCACCGAGGTGCCTGCTTTGCAGATACGAAGAGGAAATAAACAGGCGCACGGCTGCTGAGAATGAATTTGTGGTGCTTAAGAAGGTGAGCAGAACGCATGGGCCCAGCGCCCAGCGGCGGGGTCAGAGGGGCGGGGAAGGACTGAGGTCTGCGCCCCCAAGAGGCCTGGAGCTGAAGTGCAGAAGGAGGCGGCGCAGGGGTTGCTGCTCCGGACATCCTGGGACACCTGGGTGTTGTCCAGCACATGGCGCTTGGTCAGCTCCTTTGTAGGGACATCCAGCAGACAGCAGCCCAAACTGGACAGTCAGTCCCCAGGTCGCGTGGCTTTGTCTGGGAACAGGACATGCTTCGGGCAGTTGTAGGTTTCCCCTCCAACTCTGCTCATGTCTGGCAAGTCACCGTGGCTGCCCTGGGTTCGTTCCGACTGCGGAATGGCCGGCTGAGTAGGAGACAGGGCTCCTCCACTTCGAGGAATAGAGGCAGAAGGAGCTCCAGAGGCGTGAGGAGCTCACCCACGGTCTCACCGTGAGGCTGGACAGTGAGTCCAGCTGGAAGTCAGGTTCCTGCCCCCTGGGTCTTACGTCCATTCCCTGGGGCAGCTGGCCACAGGGCTGGGCACCAGGGTGTCAGTTCCTAGGAGAGGCCCACCTGGGCTTGAAGGCAGGTGACGGCAGAGAGTCTCTGGATTCTCCTCAGGACGTGGACGCGGCTTACATGAGCAAGGTGGAGCTGCAGGCCAAGGTGGATGCCCTGGACGGAGATACCAAGTTCCTCAAGTGCCTGTATGAGGGGGTAAGCTCCCCACCCAGCTCCCGCTCTGGACTGGGACAGATGGTGATTAGTGGTTACTAGTTACAAGAGTCCTTTAGTAGGGACAGCCAGCAGACAGGAGCCCAGGGACCTCTGGCATTTGGGTGCAGGGAGCTTTGTGGATCAAAGGTGGGAGTGCCAGTCTATCCTGATGCCCCATCTGTCCCTGCTGCCACACCCCTCAGGAAGCCATAGGACCTGAATGGATTCCCACTGAACTCCAGCCAGGCGTTTTCTCATTCCTGCAGCTCTCCTCTCTGCTGCTTGGGGTGTTTCCTGGGATCCTGGGCCAGAGTCCCCAGGGTGGAGGCGAGGACTCGCACAGCCTTTCTACTCCTTATGCACATCTTGATTTAAGCCCCTGCCTATTGGCCAAGCATCCGTGGGCTCTTGTGGCCTCAGTGTCCCTTGTGTGGTGGCCGGGCTGTGTCTCTTCATCTTCCCTACTCCTGTCCTGTCTCAGGTCACAGGCATATGGGCTGTTTTCTTCTTTGGCTGCTTCAAACCCATTCAGCAGTTTTTAGGTGTGATATGAAACCTCTGGCAAGGGCCTTTCTATGGGCTTTAGGGAATGCAGCTTACATCTGTTTGGGATGGTCTGGGGCCGTCCCACCAGGACAGGGTCATCACCTTGGCATCCTCCTCCTTATTTTCCCTGCAGGAGATAGCTCAGATCCAGTCCCACATCAGTGACACATCTGTCATCCTGTCCATGGACAACAACCGGAGCCTGGACCTGGACAGCATCATCGCTGAGGTCCGAGCCCAGTACGAGGAGATCGCCTTGAAGAGCAAGGCCGAGGCTGAGGCTCTGTACCAGACCAAGGTGGGCTGTGCATGGACGTGTGTAGTCACGTGGCCTCCGTTCCACTCTCTGTTTTGGCTGCCTCATTACCTGCTGTGATGACCCACAGCTTGCTAGGAGCCCACCGCTGTCCTGGGCACTGGGGAAGCCTGGAAGGAGAGAGTGTCAAGTCAATTTTAAATTGCCATAAAGGAGTACCTGAGACTGGGTAATTTATAAAAGAAAAGTGATTTATTTGGCTCCTGGTTCTGCAGCCTGTTCAAGGAGCATGTGCCAGCACCTGCTTCCAGTCAAAGCAGAAGACGAAGGGGGAGCAGATATATCACACGGTGACAGAAGGAGCAAGAGAGAGAGGACAGGGTCCCCGTGCTCTCCAAACAATCATTCTCCTGTGAACTGACAAAGGAGTGCTCAGTATCACAGATGGCACCAGGCCATTCATGAGGGATCTGCCCCCATGACCCTAACACCTCCCACCAGGCCTCACCTCCAACACTGGGGCACCCGGGAACAAATTCCAACACAAGATTTGGAGGGGCCCAAAATCCAGACCTTGTCTGTGGAGAAGACGCAGCTCTGTCCTTGAGGTCCCCCAATGGCAGCCGTCAGAGGATGCACGCAACTCAGGCCAGAGTCAGATTAGGGAACCAGGACTAGGCGGGCTGATCACAAACAGCCTCCTGAAGGCAGAGAGTTTGACCTCAGTCTAACTGGGGAGGGGACTGTGAGTAGCCAGCATCTCAACGCCTGGGTTAATTAGGATAAATGAGGGGTCTCTTCAGTGTGATCTGGAGTCAGGGAACTCCTACATTTTTATTCAAGTCCAATCAGGGGTGAAGGGCAAGTTGGAGTCCTTAGATCTTAACTAGTTCCTCTAATGGGTGGTGGGTGGGAAGTGATTCTTTAGATAAGTTCCTTTCTCACATCCTGAGGCAATTTCCCAATGGTTCTTTGCTGTTCATCAGGCTCTTTGTCAGGGAATCCACATCTTGGGAGACCTTATCTTGTCCTTCCCCCTGCCTCCTGGTTGGCCTGGCACTGAGAGTGTTGGCCTGCAGCAGGGGAGGAGGGAGGCTTTCAAGGCCTAGGAAACTACACAGACCAGGGCTTCTTCTTCTTTTTTTTTTTTTTTGAGACAGAGCCTCAAGCTGTCACCCTGGATAGAGTGCAGTGGCATCACAGCTCACAGCAACCTCCAATTCCTGGGCTCAAGCGAGTCTCCTGCCTCTGCCTCCCAAGTAGCTGGGACTACAGGCCCCTGCCACAACGCCTGGCCATTTTTTTTTTTGGTTGCAGCCATCGTTGTTTGGTGGGCCCAGGCTGGATTCAAACCCACCAGCTCAGGTGTACGTGGCTGGCGCCTTAGCCCACTGAGCCACAGGCGTAGAGCCCAGACCAGGGCTTCTTAATAAAGCTTTAGGCTCAATCCTACTGTTGCAAGCTAGGGTGGGGAACAACTGTCAGCCCGATCACTCAGGGCTGCCACAGGCTGTCACCCAACTAACACTTTCCAGAAGAATCAGGCAGGTCTGCATAGATATGCTTTTGGACCATTTGCTGGTTGAGGTTATGTATAAATCTCCTTCTCTTGTTAAGGGTAAACTCTACATGAGCTGAATTTTACTTATAGACTCCTAACAACAGTATTATGAAGGCTTATTTTAATTACTCCCCTTCTAAAGATGAAGAAGTCAGGACTTAGGCAGTTCAGGTAACTTGCTAAGGGCATTTCGCCGGGGAGTGGTGAAGCCAGTCAGAATCGAGTGGCTACAAATTCCACCGTGTTTAGGCAGAAAGTCAGAAAGTCTGGTAAGAAGCATTTGCTCCAAAGTCTGTGTGGGCTGAAAGCGGAACTCAGAAGGAGGCTGTTTGGTGTCACAGCTGGTGCTGGGGACTATCCTGCTTGCACGGCCTTCAGAGAAGTGGACAATGACACCTGTCCCAGGGTTAACCTTAAAGGTAAAATGCAGGGGGACCAAAGAGAGAAGGCCCTCTGCCTTCTGGGGGACTTGGCATCTCTAGAAACAATCCTGAATCTCAAGCCATGCTGGGGCTGAGCACCAGGGATGGAGGCCGAGAAGCACACTGCCCCAGACTGCTGAAGGCCACAAATGTTTTATGTTCCCTTTGAGCCAAATTCTGGATGGAATTGAAGCACTTTCTGTCGACAATTAATGGATGCCATCAAAGGCAGGACTAATCCCAATTTAGTAGGGATGGCTCAAAATTCACAGCTGGTGGTATTGGGGTATATCTGGAATATTCCTCTGGAATATTACTCATGCAGAATATTCCTCCCAGCTGTGCCCTACTGCTATCCCAGCCCAGGCAGAGGCCTGTAGCCTGGGGCCTGCTAAACTGTCAAGGAGAGGAAGTCACAGAGAACACAGATGGACAGCTCATTGGCTCCCTCATTCATTCATTCAACCTTTCATTCATTCATTCATCAGACCTGTTTTGGACATGAACCACACTCTGTGCTAGGTACTGGGAATTCAGAAATAAAAGAAAAGCTCCTGCCATCCGTTCATTCTGAATCTGATGGCAAAGGCATAGAAATGTACAATTGCAGTACAGGGTGGGAAGACCTGAGAACTGGTGTGTCTGGAGCAATGGGAACAAAATTACACCCAACAAGGGGGTCAGGGAAGTCCTCCTGGAGGAAGTGAGCCTACACTGGCTCAGTTGGAGTTAGCTGGGGGGAAGGGAAGGATGGGTGAGAAGGGTTTCTCAGGGGGAAGGAGAAGCTCATGCAAAGGCTCAGAGACACAAGGGCACATGGGACATTTGGGGAACCATGGGGCTCTTTTGCATAGCTGGAGAAGCAGTTAGGTAATGGGTAGTGGGAAATGAGTACCTGGTGTGCTAGGAGCTTGAATTTGACATTGACTTTGAAAGGCTATAGGCACAGGAGCATCATAATTGCAGTTGTGTGTTATAAAATTGCACTGTGAAGAGCATGGGGCATTCCACAGTCCTAAAAATCTAACCGTCAGTGAGATCAGCTGTGCTAAGTCAAACAAATCCAAAGAGCAAATGTTTGAATGGAAGGCTGTCAATAGGCCTGGTGAGGCTAGGGACCTCTACCACCTCTGTCACCTCCGCCAGGCTCCCCAAGGAAATGCACAGTCTCTGTGCCAGGCTGAGTTCAGAGGGGACCTAAGTCAATGTCTTGCTTTGGCCATTCTCTCCTCAGTTCCAGGAGCTGCAGCTGGCAGCTGGCCGGCATGGGGATGACCTGAAATACACCAAGAATGAGATCTCAGAACTGACCCGTCTTATCCAAAGGCTGCGCTCTGAGATTGAGAGTGTGAAAAAGCAGGTAAAGGGGGCTGGGTGGTCCGGATTCACTCCCAAGGAAGGGGTGAACTGCTCAGCATGCCCCCTACCTTCACTGGGCCTCCACCTCAGAAGCCCCTTCCTCAGATGGAGCCCCTGCTCCCGTCCCACACTCTGAGCTGCCAGCTGAAGTCTGGAATAGCCGTGGAGTCTTTTCATAAAGCCATGGGGCTCAGTCCCAGGTTGACAGTTGTCATGGTTGTGGCTGGGTCTCCGCTCTTGGAAATGACGGGACTAAGGAGGGTCGGAACACTGTGAGTGTGTGTGGGGTGAAGTGAGGCCCAGGGTGCTTTAGAACTCAGGGGAACTGCAACCTTCTGACCTCAGTGCACCAACCTGGAGACGGCCATCGCTGATGCCGAGCAGCGGGGGGACCGTGCCCTCAAGGACGCTAGGGCCAAGTTGGGTGAGCTGGAGGCCGCCCTGCACCAGGCCAAGGAGGAGCTGGCGCGGATGCTGCGGGAGTACCAGGAGCTCCTGAGCCTGAAGCTGGCCCTGGACATCGAGATCGCCACCTACAGGAAGCTGCTGGAGGGCGAGGAGTGCAGGTGGGCGGACGGAGGGGCTGGGAAACCCTTGGCAATCCTCTCACTCAGAGTTTCCCAGAATGTGAGGGCAGATGCTAGGGGTGTTGGAGATGTTTTACAAACACAGCCTTAAACAGCATTCAGCCAACTAAAGTGACAGCAATTGCTGTCTTTAGCAACTCTCAGACATTTGCATAAATCCCCATTGATAAAGAGATGGTAGATCTCAAGTTTGGAGACTTTGGGCAGGCAACAATATCTAAGCCAAGAAAATTTAAATTGTTTTAATTTCGTTATATTATTTTTTCTGCTTTTTTCTTATTTGGTTAGGTAATAATACTGGTTTTCTATTTACCCAGGTGTTTTGAAACTTCTTTTTTTTCTTGACCGGGGCTGGGTTTGAACCCATCACCTCCGGTATATAGGGTCAGTGCCCTACTCCTTGTGCCACAGGTGCCGCCCAAAACTTCTTTTTAAGAGAAATGAGATTTTGTTTTAAAAGGCAGAGTCAATTAAAACTATTAAATATATGACAGTG
Organism: Arctocebus calabarensis; assembly: GCA_963573935.1. Lineage (NCBI taxonomy): Eukaryota > Metazoa > Chordata > Mammalia > Primates > Lorisidae > Arctocebus > Arctocebus calabarensis. The sequence goes on from CAUYON010095550.1 coordinate 7,011, forward strand.
TAAGTGGTACATGGTCATAGCAACAGTTGGAAGGGTGGTACACCAAACGCTGTTCTAACCTTGCACCGTTTTATAACTGACACTTGGAGAGGAGAAGTTACTGGTCCCCAAACCATAGAGTTAGTTATTAGTAGCAACTCCTAATCCTGTCTTTCCACCTGTGTACTAATTGGGGCATCAGCTTCATAGGAGGAAAGAAATGGGTCCAAGGGACCCCAGTGGGAGGAACGCTGGGAGGTGGTGATGGTGTCGGGGGCTCCAAGATTGAGGTTCCAATCTCTGAAGTGGGTAGAATGGACTAAGGATGGTGAGGAAGGGCTTAGCGACATGCAGGGGCAGACAATGTCATCTGGTCAGCTGGAGGGGTGCGTGGAGGCTGAGCCAGCCCAGCTGGTGCCTTCTGGGTCTATGTGGAGATGGGGTGAGGGTGACTCTGGGAGTCCAGGTGATGAAGACGCCTTGTACTTTCTCTGTGCAGGATGTCTGGAGAACACACCAGCTCCGTGAGCATTTGTGAGTATTCCACACCTTTGAGGGAATATTTTTAGCCTATCAATAACCACAGGCTGAGCACGGTGGCTCACACCCGTAATCCTAGCATTTCTAGGAGGCTGAGGCAAGTGGATTGCTTGAGGTCAGTAGTTTAAGACGAGCCTGAGCAGGAGCGAGACCCAGCTCCACGAAAAATAGAAAAACTAGCCAGGTGTAGTAGCAGGTACTTGTAGTCCTACTCACGAAGGAGGCTGAGACAAGAGGATCAGATAAGCCCAGGAGTTTGAGGTTGCTGTGAGCTGTGACTCCACAGCACTCTCCCAGGGCGACAGAGTGAGAGTCTATCTCAAACAACAACAACAACAACAACACCACAAACCAAAACAGTCACAAAGTGAGTGAGTTCCTATCACTGGGGCCCAGGGAGCAGCCTGGGCTCTGCCTGGTAGGCTGTCACATGCCCACCTCCCTTGCCAAGACCCAAGGCCTTCCCATTTGGAGAGAGTCAGCCCCCCTTACATTCTGGCATTGCACACTGCTCCTTCCCCAGCAGTCTCGTACTGGGATGAAACCCTCAGCCCCCTTCCCTCTTCCACCTCCCCGAGGTGGCTTTCCTGAACGAGGAACTGTGCGCGCAGCAGGCACCTCTGTGCACAGACACTGCTGTGCCGGTCAGTTTAATGCTGGCCCTGCAGGGCTTGGCTCAGTCTCCTAAGAGAGGGACCAGCAAAAACTCTCCTAGTTCAAATAATCAGGAAATTCTTTTGAAAAAAGCCTTGGGAATGTATTCTAAAGTTGAATGCAAGGACTCAGTGGCTTACCTGCTGCCTGAGCACCACTCACCCCTTGGGGGATGCTCTTGCCTCTCCTGTTCATTCGAAGAGTGACGAGCACCTGATCTGGGGGCTTTGTGGGAGGGGGGCTGTTTTTCCTGGTGCTTAAGCAGCTCAGGTAAACCCAAGTTCGTGCAAAGTATTTGCTTAAGAGGAAGGCATTTATGCTAGTTGGGGCTGGGATGTTGGGGGGAATTTAGGGCTGCCCCTATTCTGGGACACACACTGACCGCTCCTTCCTCTCCCCTCCACAGCCGTCATCAACAGCTCAGCACCCGGCACTGTGGGCGCAGGTGCTGGCTTTGGGTTTGGTGGCACCGGCACCTATGGCTACTGGCCCAGTTCTGTCAGCGGGGGGTACAGCTTGCTGTCTGGGGGCTGTGTCACTGGCAGTGGGAACTGCAGTCCCCGTGGGGAAGCAAAGGTCAAGCTGGGGAGTGCAAGTGAATTCAAAGACACCCAGGCAAAGCCCTTGGCTCTGAGCTCACCCACCAAGAAAACCACGAGATAGAGGGGAGGACAGTGTTCCCAGCAGTCTGCCTGGCTCGGTTTTCGCTGGACTCCCTTCTCTAGCAGACTCCTCTGTTACCCCACGTGCCATCATCTCCTTGCTTTTCTTTGCCGCTGACACCTGTTCCTTCTTCCTGCTCTTTGGCCTCAGTCTTTCTTAATGTAGAATCAGGATTTGTGACTGGTGCCGTCCCGCCTGGCTTTCTCCCTCCACACAAACAGAGCTTTCGACTTAACTGAGCCTGCCTTCCTGATGACGGCTCGACCCTTTCTCTGCCTGCATGTCTCCTTGCAGAGGACGGTTCCCTCTTCAGGGTAACCAGAATCTCCCTGCTGTCCCTTCCACACACGGGCTTGGTAACTGTGTGGCTGTGTACACTCTGGCTACACGAGGCTTCAGGTCTGCTCACTAGCTTGTAAGAACTGTCTCCTGCTAGAGCAGCACCAGCTCAGGCAAAGCACCTGGAGATAGGCTGTGTCTCACACGGCCCCGCACAGTACATAGCTGGGGGTCCCACTGAGCCTGTTCCCGTGGACTGAGGCATTTGTGCTCTCAATCTGTGAGTGCTTGTCCTGCAGGAGGCCCCACCCACCTGCTCCCTGTGTCTCACCAATAAACTGATAAAACCCGTGCAAGGTCAGGCTGCTTCTCTCCTCTAAGGGAATCCTCGCCTCAGACCGTGTCTTTTCCGCACATGGAGTGGTCAATGAACAAGAACTAGGGGTATCGGAGGGCTGGAAGTGTCTTCTGATCTGAATGAAAGAGAACCTGCCCAGCCTGGGGGATCCCACCACTTCCACTGGCCTTGTGACACTCGGCGTTCACTCTTCCCCCCAGCCCCAGTGGTGCCCCTTCCAAGTCATGCTTTCCTCACGCTGGTGGCCCAGGGAATGCACAGTCCCTATGACGATTCAGCTTATCAGCAGGGAGAAGGAGCCAACATTTGTCTGGTGGCAATATTAACAACTGGATAAGAGGCAGCAGAAGGGTCAAGGGATAGCTGTTCTCTGTCCCCTGACAAAGGGCCCAAAGGTAGATTTCTCTCAGAAGTAATGACCCATGTTCTCTAGTCCTTAGTAAAATTTCTACTGTGTTGAGTATGGGTGTGTATGTGTGTGTGTGTATACAAACACATACATACATATACATATGTATGAGTCTGTGTATGTGTCAGTGTGTTTGTGTATGTGTTTAAGTATGGGGCAATCTATGGTAAACATGCTACCTTGCTTTCAAAACTCTCACGTGCTCAGAGATTTCTCACAGGTGTCCAGGCCACAGTGATGCTATCGGGATGTAACAGGATACAAAAGCAAGAGGCTAGCGCACACGTTCAGGTTGGGGCTCCCAGGTTGCATCTGAACAGGGCAGAAAGAATCCTTTCAAGTCAAAGCTTTGAATTCAGATTTAGACTATGCAAGGAACTCGTGATGATGGGCAAAGCCCTTTTGAAACCTCATTTCTTTAGCTACAAAATAGGAAGACTTGTTCGCTGATGGTTGTTAGATTAAAATGAGACAACATGAGGATGACTGATGCAACTCCTGGTAACAAAGTCTGTGCTTAATAAATGTTAGTGGACTGAGGCGAGAGAATCGCCTACGCCCAAGAGCTGGAGGCTGCTGTGAGCTGTGATGCTATAGCACTCTACTGAGGGCAACAAAGTGAGACTCTGTCTCTTAAAAAATAAATAAATAATAAGTAAATAAATGTTAGTGGAAACAAAAACTTGTCCTCCTTCTTTTTTGGTTCGAAAACTTGACATAATTAGGTCACTGAAAGAGGTGTGTAGCTGTTAGTAAAGCAATTCACAAAACCCAGACTTAGAGTGATCATCTTGTAAACTAGAGGGCCAGTTTGTGCATTTCCCGAAGGAGACCTGACTGGCAGAATGACGAGTCTCAGGAATATACTCATAGGGCCAGGGAAGAAAGTCAGACCCACAAATATTTATTAGGTGTGTGTCATATGCTTGGCACGTCTTAGTGCTGGGGATACAGTGATGAAGAAACCTGGTCCACACCCCGAGGGAGACATCCACACAAAACGTAACTGCAGTAGGTGAGATATCGGCAGCAAAAGAAGTCACAGAGGCAGCACAGAAGAGAGTGAGGACCTTCAGGGGGTCAGGGAAGGTCACAAGGGAAGCAACGTGTGGAGAGGTGTTAGAGGATGGATAGGAATTTACTAGGTGGACAGGAGTGGGAAGGGGGCTTTGTAGTGAGGCGCTAGCAGGGTAAAAATAGGTTACTGTTGCTGTGGTGTCAAGGGTAGGGCTGCAGGAGGGTCAGTAGGTCGTGAGCGAGGGTGCAGTGGCACTTGGAGTCAGGAACGTGGGCAGCAGCCGTCCAGAGAGGCCCTTTCATGTCTGCTAAGAGCTGAGATTTTGTCCCCTAGAGCTCCCTTGGGTGTCAGATGGACCCTGAGTCAGGAAGACTCTGCTACTCTGTGACTCAGGCAAGATACTTCTCTTCCATAAGCCTCAGTTTCCTCCCCTGTAAAATGGGGCTAAAATAGGAGTTACCTCAGAAAGTTGTCACGAGAATGAAATCGAATGAAATAATGTATGAGAATTATTCACTTTAGTGTCTGGCACATGGCAAGTGCTCCATAAATGGTGGCTCTTATTATGACTAGGTATAAATTATTCTTTTAAGAACCTTAAATGAGAAGGGAAGTAGAAAAGGTCTACTAGTGATCAGAAGGTTATTTGAAGAACATGATGAACTTAAGATAAAGAGTGCTGGCTATGAAGAGATATTTCTGCCATCAAACTTCTATGCTTGGATCCAGAGAATGAACACTGACTGCCTCAGTGGACCCTCCCTGAAACCTGAGCAGCTTAACATGACAGAGATGCTTTCCTCACTCACAGTCCAGGGAGGGTTAGGGCAGCTGTCCCATATGGTTCCCCCAAGAGGTGTCTCAGGGACCTAGGCTCTCCTGTCTTATAGCCCTGCCACATGGGACATAAGACCTCCAAGGTCACTGAGACAGGGGAAAAGAGATGGAGGTGGCACAGGGGCTGCTAACTGCCCCCTTGGAGGGACATGCCTCAATGCCACTCACATGCCCTATGCCCTTACTTTTCAAGGTTATACCCCACTTTAGAAATAAGCTGGTGTTTATTTATTAAAACAATAAAAACATTATTTATTATAACAATGATATACTCATAAAATCAACTAAAAGAGATTTAAATTTTGACATGTATGCATACTGTGTTTCGAACTTCTTTTGAAAATAATTTTAAAAAATTTTTGTGGCATGCCTAAGATCCTCTCATGACACACCAGTGTGCCATGGCACACCCTTTGAAAATCACTGCCCTGAGTCCCAAAAGAACTGCAAAGGAGGCTGGGAAATGAGGAACAAAGAGAGGATGATTGGTGAGCTCTGGCGGTCCCTGACACACCTTCCTCAGTCTAGATACCCGATGCCAGGCCTAGGCTAGTGTGACACTGGCACACGCTCTCCCGAGTTCATGTAAACAACCTCCTTTTGGTTTTGACACTACAACTCTGGGCAGTTGCCGTGAACTAGATCAGCCTGCATACTACACTTTGGTCTGCTTCATGTTTTTTTTTTTTTTTTACTAAATCATAACTGTGTACATTAGTGCAATCATGGGGTACAATGTGCTGGCTTCATATACAATCTGAAACATTTTCATCAGACTGTTTAACATAGCCTTCATGGCACTTCCCTAGTTATTGTATGAAGACATTTGTATTCTGCATTTAGTAAGTTTCATCTGTACCCTTCTAAGATGCACTGTAGATGTGATCCCACCAATTACTCTCCCCTGTTCATGTTTTTAAGGAAATATTGTAAGTCTGTTTAGATTTGGAAAAATCAAGTCTACTTAGTAGTGAAGGAGAGATAACTTGTTGTTAAGAA